>JAGFZM010000025.1:2314031-2324778 GCA_017657215.1 Limnothrissa miodon
TCTGTGGCATACACATACAAAACCAGAAGGATGACATCATCACTTTGCATTGCTGCACACATGAATCTGTGTTTTGGCTGATGACAATAAAAACAAACACACTCAGACACACACACACACTTACACACACCAGCCCCAAAACCACAGACTAAAAACATGCAGCTTATAGAGGCATGGAATGCAGCCAAACTGCTCCCAGACCGTTCCACAGATGGCAAGCCTTTGGTGCAGGCCATGTGGGTTCAGACCAGGCACCTAAAAAAGCCCCACACTTCCAGGAAGAAAAAAAAACTGCTTTATGGAAGAACGAAAACCAGGAGTGTAGAGGGAAAGAAAGTCAAAAACAAACCCTCCTCCTTTTCCTCCTCCTCCACATTTTACTGTAATTGCCTGTTTGTGTATGTTAGGACACAATATTCCTAGGAAGAGGAAGAGCTGATATTCAGACCAAAATCTCAGTCATTATGTGCATGGACAGATATTGGGTTCCTATATTCTAGAGTAGGAAAGGGACTGAAATCTGACCAAATTGCAACCGCAGACAGAAAGAGATAGAAGTTGCTTTGAGTCTGTGACGCACCCAGCGAGCTGTGAGCCAGTGCACAAAAGAACAGTTTTGTTCACTCTGTGTGTAGGTGTGTGTGTGTGTGTGTGAGTGTGTGTTTGCATTTCTGTGTGAATATGTGTGCGTGCAGGCTTTATGTGTGCTTGTGTGTGTGTATATATATATATACATATATATATATATATATATATATATAGAGAGAGAGAGAGAGAGAGAGTCATTATGGCTGCCGTGTGAATATGACCATGGGGAAAATTGGGAGACTTACAGCAGTGCTTTTGGAGGAAGGACTGCATCAATTTAGTGACGGTGCAGGGAAGTCTTTGAGTCTCTCGATGGGAGACAGGAGACTCCTGGGAAGTGTAGTCTCCCACCTGCAGGAGTACCACAATGGCAGTGGGGAATGGGAGAGGAAGAGGAGAGAGGAAGACAGAATAGAAGAGCACAGAGGCATAGTGCTGAAAAGGGAGAACAGAGGGAAGGGGGAGGGTGTGATGGGACGGCAGCGGGACAGTGGACACGCACAATAGTGCAGAGATGCAAACAGACTGACGTCCTGTATGCTGAATGCAACACAATGCAACAACCTCACATACTGCATGCAAATGCATGCAAAGACTGTGCATCATGCTCTCTCTCTCTTTCTCTCTTGCACTATACCCATACAGACACACACACACACACACTTAGATACACAGACACACACAGGATTACAGACACAGTAGGACTCACATATTAAGATTACAAACAAGTGCTCTCTCTCCACAGTATTTCTCTCTTTCACAAACACACAAACACGCACACACACACACACACAGCAGGATTACGCTGCTTGCCTCTATAATGGTTTTCTAGGCAAAGCTGAGGACAGATGAGAGACACTGCTGTGTTGCAGCAATGACATCATCCCCTAATGCAATTTTTCCACCTCATCTGATGGGCTCTTTGAGATGGCAAGTGTGTGTATGCGCGTGTCTATTATGTATGCGTGTCTGTATGAGTGCCTGTGAGGTTGTCGATCTCTCTGTGTGTGTGTGTGTGTGTGTGTGACTGTGTGTCTGTGAGCACCCCATGCCAACTAAAATCATCAGCTCTGAAACAAGCCATGGTGTTCCTCAGTGTGTGCCAGTGCCTGTGGGCATGGCACTGTCCACTTGTGTGGCTCCAGTCTCCTGTGCGGCTCTTATCTTGCCCAATTGCCTGACTAAATATCAAGGTTACCACCTTTTAATTAGGCAATCACAGCCAGGGACATCAGAAACTATTCGAACGAGTAGCAGGACCTGCCGATCCAGCGGCTTACGTAACATCTCATTTCATTGTGATATTGCTAATTAGGAAACACACACACACACATATACGCATGCACACATACACACACAGACACACACACACAGATTGGTAATTAATGTATGCAAATGCGAATCCAACTACTACATCAAGCATCATCCTCAGACAAGCCAGAACAATTTGTGTCTGCACTGAGCGTCTATAAAATGTTCTGGACAAACCACTGCCAATGTTATCTACAGCCTATTTAAAGGACCAATTGAGGTTCTCAGCAGGGATTGAGTCTAGCAGCTTAACTAGGAAGCTGCAGTATCTGACTTCATTTCACAGCCATCAGAAAACTCTTATGAAGCAACATGGTTTTGAGAATAGCAATGGTACTACAAGGTATCAGGAGATATTCGTCATGAGATATTTGGAAAAAAAAGAGTTAGACTTCTGCCATTAGTGATATAATTAAAAAAGTAAAAAAAATACAAATATAAAAATTAAAGGAGAAATCCAGTGTGACTTGGACCTGGACTGTACTGCAAGATGTTCACCCCCAGCATTCCGCATTAAACCGTTTTTAGCCGAAGCTTTCATTAACCTTACACTGCTAGCTATAGGGGCACAACTTAGCCTATACAGATCGCTATTTTTACACCATTAACAAGGTTCAAAGTAACTCCACACTTCATTGGTAGACTTCTGAGGGCCTTGACATTTACAACGAGACAATGAGAACTTTCATTAACCTTGGTCCACAGTTTGAAATAAATGTTTTTCAGAGGACACACAGAGTTCCAGAAGATTCTTAGAGATTCTGCTGGACTGTTACATTGCACGCCTCACTGCAACATGCCAAACAACTGGAGCGACATGTCTAAAAAGTTCTCTTGACCCAGAAACAAGGAGTGAAGAAAACTAGGTGGGTCAAGTCAAAAGAGGAGAGAGAGAGAGAGAGAGAGAGAGAGAGATAGGACATCTGATTCTGACTTGCTCCTAACATTGAATGGACAACCAGGGTAAAGAACCACATATCCCTAAAAGCCAGTAGGATGTACAGTAAACAACTTTACAAAGACACACACACACACACACACACACACACACACACACACACACACACACACACAGACACACCAAAAAAAAAAAAAAAAACCCACACACATACTCTCAGTCAAACACACGAACACACACACACACACAGCTTGAGTGATGCGCCAACTCCGACTCCGTGATTTGGGCGTCACATCTCCTGCAGAGAGGAGGAAATTGTCCTGTGGCCTGTCTGGTGGAGTGGCAGTCTCTCTCTCTCTCTCTCTTTCTATCTCTCTCTCTCTCTCTCTCTCTCTCTCTCTCACATCAGCCCCTGCCAGCCCCTCTCTGCCAAGTGCACAAACTTTTAACAGGCAAACAAAGTCACCGAGCAACTGTTTCATGTAGGCCAGGCCAGCGGCCACTCAGGGACAGTGAAATGGGGACCAGAAACAGACAACCTCTCTCAGTACCATGGATATTTAGGACTATTAGTAGAAGGCGAAAAAAGCAAGAAAAAAGAGTGTGAGAATCTGTATGTGCATGTGTGTGTGTGTGAGTGAGTGTATGAGAGAGTGATTGTATTTTGTGGTACAGGGAATTTATAACACTTTTCTCAGTTTGTCGTTCAGTCACTGAAAACAAAAAGCACAAAGGGATAGAAAGAGACAACTCAGATTGGGATAAATGTCCTCCTGGGACATTTTTCTGTGTGTGTGTGTGTGTATGTACCTCGCCCCTAGCAGGGTAATGGTTTTACCCGAGCAACTGTGCTGGTGTTGCCATGCATAGTTTTTTGGAAGTCCAGTGCCGTAGGTCATGAAGGCATGGAGCCTAAACGAGGCGCGCTGACTGACCGGTACGTGGGCTCTGGTCACACAGGGCCATTAAGGTCTCAAAGCCAGCCCTAGATAGACTCCTGTCCTCCCCATTCAGAGGCCTGACAGTAGCTTACAGACAGATCTTCGCTGTCAGAAGTGGATCTTTTGTAGATTTGTGTTACAGTGACGCAGCCTTTAAAAGGTCTCTTGCGCGGCTTATCTCTGCCCATTAGCTCAGTGCCTATAAAGATGGTGGCACAGGGAAATCAAGCAAAGACGTAGGAATGCACAGTTACTTACACACACAGCCCGAGACCACACACACACGCAAAAGCAGCAGCAGTAGCAGCAGCTATTTCAATTATTCCCAGTGATTCTGAGAATCCTCCCCATGCTGCGACAGACGGTGACGGTTATTTTAATTGGCACCAAAGGCAGCTTGGACTTAGCGGGCAATGATCTAACTGCGATCTCTGCTAATGACAGTAATGCCGGGCAGCACTCAAAAAGGGACCTGCCAGAGGGCGGGATGGGGGGGGGGGCGTCTAGCTCTGAACCTACATTGTTATCCCACTGCACACTCTAAAATTTGTATTTGCAAGTGTGTGTGTGTGTGTGTGTACAGAAGATCTAACAGCAGTTTTGCATTGCTGTTCCAGCTTAGCGCTCATAGACTAGCATTAATCACACCAAAACAAGCAGTCTCTCGCTTCTATCCTGGTTCACCTCGTCTGACCCAAGCCATGCATAATGGACACTAATCTCAATTTAAACATAATTTCAGTGCCTCAATTACGCATGTGTGTGTGTGTGTGTTTCTCTTTTTTTGTATTTCATTTCAATCATGAAGTGAGCAGAGCATGAGTCATGAGCCTATACCCCAGCTGATTGCACTACACAAACAAAAACATGTTGGAGGCCTCGGAGGATGTGGCCTACCTAATGAGGGGGGGGGGGGCAATCTCAGACAATCACTGGCGATCCTGCCATCACCAAATTACTCTGATTGTGTGTCTCACAGTGCATCTCCATCCTAAAAGATGATCAGGCTTCTGTCTGCCTCTGTGAAGCAGAATACAATGCCCATATGCTCTTCCTCTGGAGAAAATCACTAGTGGACTTACACATGCACTTACTGGTATTGAAATCTATATAGCTTTCTCAGTAGTGTCTGCCAGCATACATTTATTATTTATGACAAAGGATTTATTGTAACAAGTCTTGAAAGGTTGCAGAAAATATGGTGCCTAAGTCACTAATAACTGATACAGATGTAGCCTACATTCCTCTGTATTAAAGTAATTCTTTTTTCAATTAGATAAAAAAAAATAATGAAATAAAAAAAGCTTAATTGAACCTCAATAGGCACAGGGATAAACACACACATGTGCACACACACATGCACACACAGATAACTATAATTGGTATTCAAAATGAATCACAATCAAATTTCCACCCAGGAAAGCCAGCAGAGAATGGAGGCATGATGAACCCTCTGACCTGTTTGGTGGATTGCCCACATTGCCTGAGGTGTATACGGAGAACAGGCATTCTCTGTCATGCATGTATGACTTGGCAGGAGCTGACTAGACAGCTCCTCTACCTGCCTCGTCACTTAATGGTTGACATGGGCATTCTGCCTCCACTTTGAGCCACCAAAAAAGCGGACATATGTGGCATGCGAGTGCTTTATCACGCACTGGGCTGGTTGGTTTAAATTTTAATGAGGGCGCATGTGTGATGATGGGGTGAAGAGGACTTCGGTGGCTCAAAGGTGAAGTCCTGAGCCAGCAGACGCGCTCTAATTATTTTTCCATTGTAAACGAGTGAGCGATAAAGCAAGGTAAACCAGACATCAGTGACTTCTGAAAAGGTCATTAAGGTAAGCTGATCAGGTTTTTCTCCTTCACCATACATCCTGGGCTTCACACCTTGTGGTTGTTTACGGCCTTTTGAAAGCTTTATTGCCCCACTGGGTACCAACCCAAGACCAACTCTTCCTGAAGGTCAAAGGTGAAATCCTGTCAGCATATTTGACAACACTGTGGAATGCATTCGGTGGTGCAAAAATGTAGCACGGATGACAGACAACAGACAACGTTGACCAACACATACATTGTGTTAACTAACAGCGTTTTGTGACAAGAACTTTGGTCACCCCTCCCATTTAAGTTTTCCATGAGGCCCCTTGTTATAAAACAAAATTGTGTAATGTCAACTTTTCCGGCACTTATGTTAAACTGTGTCATTTGAGACGTGAGACGTAGAGCGTTTGGTGTGTGCAGTAGCTATCAGTTCTGCAATGAGACCTGAGAGCTCCATGGCTCTGAGAACATTCGCAGAAATGATGCTGAATTGACCTGCAGTACCTGGCAAGTCAATACGTAACAGCCCTGCTCAGTCTCAAGAGAAAACCTGAAGCTTTAGAGTGTGGTTGCATTACAATTATGAAAGCTATTTTGCTGCCAAAAGCCAGCCATGCCATCACCAATGTGATTTGAAAAGCCCATACCAATATTAAATGAGACAGAAAAAAATGACATTGTATTATTGTCATGGAAATGAATTACCGGTATAGGAGTTCTTCAATCACAATCATGCATAATTCAGACTCTCTCATTATGTCATGCATTAGAGACTTTTCCCTGCTCAGTCTATCATTGCAAAGTCTGACCCTACCCGCTCATGCCATTGTAGACATAACTGTAGCACTGTGGACAATCAATTAGGTTGTTATTATTCCAGTCGTGCGGGGTGAGATTCAGAACGTCTGCCCTCATCGAAAGCAGATCTCTGACAGGCCGAAGTTGCTTGAGTGTGTTGAGGCAATGGGGGGTGAAGGGGGCATGGGGCGTGTGTGTGTGTGTGGAGAGGAGGGGTGGTGGATTAGGAGAGGTGCCTCAGAATCAAACATCAATCCTCGTGTACAGGCTCATACAGGAACGAGCATACAGGAAGGGTCAGATAAACGGTAAATGATTTTCGGGTGTTTATGCGTAGCCATGCCGACTTTTGCTGCAGGCTGCATGTTTGTGAATGTTGACACAAATCCATGATGGATTGATGAGCTCTCTCTCTCCCTTGGCCTCTCTGGTTGTGCGGCAGGCATCTCACACCGACACCACCGGAGGAGGATGCGCATGCGATGCAGCACGGCAGCATCCGCCGCTAAAGCTGCCACAGCTGCCGCGTTTTTCCCTTTTGTTCCCATTTAACGGATGTTTTCAGGTGGGTGACAGAGATTACCCAATTGAGTCTCGCATATGTCGTCCACTGACAGTTGATTCCTCGATGACTCCGGCTGGCATGCGGGTAGAGGGGGTGGAGGCTGGTAGGAGGGTGGAGGTGGGGGCCAGTAGCCTGAACATGAGCCTCAGCTCTGCTTACCGTAAGGGGAGGAGAGTAAAGGAAAGAGAAGATGAGTGAGGCTCAGTCACAGATAGAGACAGAGAGTCCCCTTCCCTCCTCCAGCTCAGAGAAACCCATGCCCCCCCCCCCCCCCCCCCCCCCACCATTAACTCCCCCTAGATACTCACAAATGAGATGCACAGCTCTGCACTGCATTAGCTGACACAGCCCTCCAAGATGCTATGTGTTTTGGGTCAGCTGTAATATATATCCCCCTAGACACACACACACACACACACACACACATTGTTAGTGACTCATTCCCTCGTTGCATTATTGATGGGCTTTTTAAGCCATGTTGTATTCAGGCTACTAGCATAGCGTTATCCATCTCTCTGGAGGAGGTGGCAAGCAGCAAAAGGCACAATGCTCTTTGCCACCCCATCAAAGGGCACGCTTGGGTCTGGGCAGGTCAACTGAGGAAGACACTCGATGCAGGTGGTGGTGCCAATGAGTACACAGGTCAAGCGTGACTTTTACGCTCAGAAAACACAATGGAGACTGTTTTGTGATCCTGGGTGGATGCAAATGATTCCATTGTGTAACCACACACACACACATACACACATATGCAAAGAAGCAACAATTCTACACGTACAGTGAAAACATACAGTGAAACAGCCACTTTCATTGACTCAGAGGACAGAGAGTGACATTCGAGCAAAAAAGCGCAGACACACACGCAAGCTCACACACGAGAGGCAGCAGGCGATGCACAGACACTTCCAGCCATGGTCAGGTCTGCCATGCAGGGAGCACTCTGCCATAATGAGCCCGGCGCTCCGCTTTCATGGCAGATGGAAAATGTGTCGCTGCCGGACGAACTGGCCTCTCCCCCACCTCATCCTACGCCAACGCCACCACCACTACAGCCACCTTCCGGCTCCTTCCCTGGGCCCGCGAGGCCACCACACCAGGTTCCAGGTCCGGTATCAAGTGATTAGTACTGTGTGTGTGTGTGTGTGTGTGTTGTGTGGGTGTTTAGAAGAAGGCTGACACTGAGGCAGTGGAAAAAGCACCTCAGCTCCCTCATCAATATTTCAGCCTTACCTGCTGAAAACCAACACCGGCCAACATATTCCATCGTGTCATTGGAAGAAGAGTGGATCGAATGCCCCCCTCCACGGGCCTGACATGCCAACATTGTTATCGTGCAAATGGTGACGCAAGGCGCCATCCATTATGCATGACTCCCAAGGAGGGGAAAAAATGAGGAGAGGATGAGAGGGAAAGAGAAAGAAAGAGAGTGAGTGAGAAAGAGAGAGAGAGAGAGAGGAGGAGGGGGTATGGAGGTAAGGAAGTAAGGTGAGGTTACAAAGAGTTCCTGGAACCATTGACTCTGAAAACTGTCAACCTTTATTTGACCCAAAAAACACACACAGCTTTTGGACCAGACCAGCAGGTTATGCTTTATGATACATATGCTACATATATTACTACTGTTAAAACTACATATTACTATTGTTACACTACATACATTACTATTGTTAAACTACATATATTACTATTGTTAAACTACATATATTACTATTGCTAAACTACTTCACTATTGCTAAGCTCTATATATCACTATTGTTATTCATTCCCCATACTCTGTTAACCATGCAGCATTTAAAATGTGATTTTTTGCAAGTTTGACCACTTTTTGCATGTCATGCTTCAAAATTATGGAAACTTGAATTTCCTGCTGTCAGTCTCACCGCACTGCAACAGAGCAGAAAGCCATAGATCTCATGTGTGTTGTGTGCATGCTAGCTCAGTTGCTAACTTTGACACAGGATCTGTTCAGCTGGCCTTAGTGTGCTTGAGATCAGGTGCTGCTGGCCCAAAAGCAGTCGAGTAAACCACTTTACACGCCCATGTTCGTCAGAGCGAGGTCAGTGTGTGCTGCTGGACATCTAATCTGTGGCCCATGCTGTGGTCCTGGTCAGTGAGAGATCAATAATGCAAAAGATCACTCGATGCCCCGCCTACCCACTCTCTCCTTTAGTATCCCAGCATGCATTTCAGGACCCGTATCTTTAAGATGCCCTCAGAGATACCAAATTCAGCAGCAAACAATTACTTTAGATGTGACTATTTTTTATTAATTCTGTGTGTATCTGGTCTGTGACGAAATGTTTTATCTGTGGATGCAAAGAAAAGAGTGGGGGAAAGGGGCGGATGTCATTCATATACTTATATTTATATGCAGTATCGTAACCTATACACATTAGGATTCCCTTGGCAAAAATTTGCGTAGGCTTCCACTGACAGCTGTGATGTTGTTAACATCTCTACTTACACATGTTTTTCATTGAACACCGTGATGGGGATGCAGTGTTGGGCAGCGGTTTCACTTATTTCACGTATTTCTAAGAAATGGACATGAAACTTGTATAGTTTCACAAATACATTTCTTCGAAATGTAGCTGCAGCGCAGTTATGTTTTGAATCTGACAGCACTGGGTTCGTTTAGTTATTTTTCTGGCCATGTAGTGTGGTAGCATTTTGAAAGCATCAACTAACAGCAGCAAATGTTCCTTCTATGCCATGCATGTTGTTGGCTTGTTATATTTTATCTGTGGTTAGCTTTTGTGTAGGGAAGCTTCATCTAATATCGAGTAACTGGCTTATTTAACCATATTTTCTGAGTGGCTTGCCTAACCCTGTGGGGATGATAGGAGGTGGGAGAAGGAACAATTATTCCTCAGGGAAAAGTAGCCTGTGAGGCTGCCAGTAGGGTTTTGCTATGTAATGGTGCCCTTTTTAGTGAGGCTGGCCATTCGAATGCTATATACCAAATCACTAATAACACAATGTACCGCTACAGCTTAGTGTAGACTAGATATACACCTTGTGAGTGGTCTGGGAATCATTCCAGAAGGGCTGCCTTCACTATCTGTGCCACACAGCCTGGTGCTGGCGCAACAACGACTTCCCCAAGGAGCCAAAATGGCTGATTTGCTGTGTGAGCAACAGAACCTGCTCCACATAATTATCCCCGGTGTGTGTGAAAGAGAAACGTCTCCCCTCACCGCCCCAGAGACAATTACGGATGCACGGTTCTTCCCAACAGTGTCTGCAACATCCACAAGTAGCAGAAATGTCCCCGAACCTCTTTCCACAGCGTTTAACCACAGCTAAGATAGTAAAACACTCAGCTGATTAGCCATGGAAGTGAATGAGGCCTGGCTAAGCGCTGTAGATATGTTAAATGGAAGCACATGGTTGAGGACAGCCAAGTGCAACCATGTAGTTTGGACAGACGAAATAAGGGCAGTGAGTTCTGATGTTACGTCATTGTGGCAGTCAGCTCTCAGCATGACAGCCGTGACAGACACCCACGTGACTGAGTAGGCTGGAAAGGGGGTGTGTGTCTGTGTGTGTGCGAGTGTGTGGGGGAGGAGTGAGGCAGTTGCAGCTGAGGCCTGATGTCATTTTGGTCTCTCCATCAGTGGCGACGAGCAGAATTTTTCTGAGTGGCTTTACTCTTTTACTCCCTCTGTCTCTCTTCCCTTCTCCATCTCTCCATGGCCATCCTGCTCACTGGGAGATGAAAGAGTGTTGTGGCATGTCTCAGCGAGAGGGATGACAGGCACAAGTACACGTCGAGAGCAGCTGAACACACGCCGTTAGTTATTTTCCCCCGCTCTCACTGACC
>JAGFZM010000026.1:14383-85009 GCA_017657215.1 Limnothrissa miodon
ATCCATTCAAGTTTTTAACAGTGGAATTGTTAAACCTTGAGGTCTTCCCACACACAGTGTTCTGCCCGATCCTTAGCCACAATTGCTGTGCCGTTATCCCAACGTCTTCATTAGATAGGTAATGAATGGTACCATCTTGTTTATGGTCGAATTGGAGTTTTGCACATCATGCAAAGGCCGTTTTTTTAACTTGAGTCTGTGTCTATGTGTCTGTCCGTAGCCGACTACAGTACCAGCGAGATGCTGGTGAACATGGGCAATCTCCCGCTGGATGAGTTCTACCCAGCGGTTGCCATAGTAACGCTAATGCGGATCCTGCGGGACCCGTCGCTCTCCACCCACCACACCATGGTGGTGCAGGCAGTCACCTTCATCTTCAAGTCGCTAGGACTCAAGTGCGTGCAGTTCCTGCCACAGGTCATGCCCACTTTCCTCAACGTCATCCGCGTCTGTGACGCAGGCATACGGGAGGTAACACACTCTTTTTCCCTCCAGTACAAAAATGTATGTTTGGGTAGAGTGCTCATGTACAGTCATTTCCCTGGTATTAGTTGGGTTGGGTGGGAAAACTAGGCTAGGGTACGAACTGGGTTAGGTGGTTAGCCAGGTTGGGGTTAACTATTTTAACCACATTCTTGTACACAGATAATTGCAGCTTATTGCATACCTTATAATTACTTAGAAGGATGACATGACATTTTAAAAAAGTGACAATAGGGAAAGCATTCACTTGTCACTGCATTTATTTTTTGCACAATCAAGGTCAAAATATTGGTTAATAGTCAGTACCGTAGAAACAGGCTGAAAGATTTTGTTTTCACTACAGTGATACTTATCTAATATAAGGTCTCAACAGAAATTAGGTCTCTTGTGTTATTTTCCGTGATGTTACAGAACTCTATTGCCTTTTTCCATCTTTATTGTATTTGCTGCTTTCAAAAGATTGGCATGTATGTGATTTTTGCTGTAGGCGAAATGCAAGATTTGCAAACATTCAAATTGATATCTTACCTCAGCTCTCACCAAGTTTAGCCGTATAAAATTGAATGGAAATCTGAGTCAAATGAAATTAACTTGAGTCGGAAACATGAGATCCATTCAGTGGTGGCGTGTAGCACTCGATCCAGCCGCCTCTGATTGTTTTAGCTTTAAGCCAACACACTGTCTGGATTTCTTACAGTTCATACTGGATAAACAGAAAAATGACTTTTGCTTTGTATTGATGCAACAAGCATGCATCGAAACCCCAGCATCCTGGCCCTGCCTTGTGTTTGTCCGTCCTGTGACTTGGGGACCTCAGTGGTGTGAAATCAGAACCAAAGCACGGTCCAGTTCGCTGGCTCGCTCAGAAGTCAAGGATCTCTTCTTGGTTCTGCTTTCATAAACTGGGGTTGACCTTCGAGCATGCAAGGATGTTTTGGTCACACCTGTTCTCAAACTCTCTTTCTTCCTCAGTTCCTGTTCCAGCAGATGGGAATGGTGGTGTGCTTCGTCAAGATCCACATCCGACCCTACATGGACGACATCTTCACTCTCATCAGGGTAAGTGAACCCCAGCCTTTCCACCGTCCTCACATGGGTCATCACATCACATAACATCCGTCATCACTTCTGCTGTCTGCGGCCAGGCATCGATCAGCTGGGATGAAAATATTTGGCCCTAAGCAGGGGGAGTCGGGATGAAGCAATATAGTTCATGTGACCCACAACTTACAGGATCACCGCCCTGCACTTCTTGGTTGACTTCTACTGAAGGCCGTGGCACAGTTTTTGCTGGTCGTCATGAAACAAAGAGATCCTTTCTTCCCCCTCCAACACCTCACCCCACTCCACCCCACCCCAGCAGCCCTTTTCCCTCCACTTGTAGCCCCCAGATCAGGAATACTCATTGAGGACTGCATGTAAAATGCCATTGGCTGCTAATAACGTTTCCCAGAGCAATGGAATTGGGGTTTTGAGGGCCCGCAGGCTTTGGAGCGGCACCCCGTTGAGCTGCAGCTCCTCAGCTTAAGGCCGAATAGGCCTTGTTTATGAGGTGCAACAGTCACTTTTTCCACTTGCGGTCACTCTCTTAACTGCGACCAGACCCTGCGAACGGCAGGCAGAACAGCCCCCAAGGCCAAGTGCCTCCTAAGCGGTGTCAGGTAGATGGACGCTAATCCATCTCCCGTCTCACCCCCCAATTTCTCCCATGTCTGGCTGCCGATCGGTCCAAAGCCTGTAAAGCCACTTAACTGTCCGGGCCCCTTGAGCATCGTACTGCATGGCTTGCACACGCATAAGCAGCGCAGTTTGACCCACTTCTGGGAAAATCCACCTGGGATAGGGAGAGTTCTTGGTCACGGGACTTTTGGCCGTACTTCGACCCTTTTTAAACGTTCATTTTTCTCGCTCTGACCATCCAGGCCCAAAATCTGGGTCAAACACTGCATCATCATTAATGTGGGAATAATACACCTTTGATGAAAACGAGACTATAGCTTAGGCTGTGTAATAAAACTATTCCTCAGTCAACAACTTGTTGAGGTTGTGTGTGTGTGTGTGTGTGTGTGTGTGTGTGTGTCACAAATCAATTGATTGTGGCGTCTGCAGGAGTACTGGACGCCCAATAACCCGATGCAGAACACCATCATCCTGCTGATTGAGCAGATCGTGGTGGCTCTGGGAGGGGAGTTCAAGCTGTACCTGCCTCAGCTGATACCCCACATGCTGAGAGTCTTCATGCACGACAACAGCACAGGCCGCAGTGTCACCATCAAGGTAAGGTTAAGTCACAACTGTCTCTACCCTATTCTCTACTCTTTATAGTCTATTTAGTCACTTGGGGCAGCCGTGGCCTATTGGTACAGGCTTCGGGCTTGTAAGTGAAAGGTTGCCGGTTCGATCCTCCAGTTGTGGTACACGGTTGAAGTGCCCCTGAGCAAGGCACCTAACCCCCCCCCCCCCATCTTATTGAGCTTGTTGTCTCCAGATGCATCTTTACCGGATCCATTCAGTGAGCAAAGGGAGTCGTTTGTGAGAGCAGAGTTAGAATGCTAGCAGTCAAAGACCGATACAATATACATATTTTTCCATCTTAAAAACAACCAAATGGCCAGATCCTCTGAACAAGAAGAAATGTAGAACTAGAGGCTCATCTTCAAAAAACGTTTTTCAAACAGCAATTGGTGATGGCAAGACAGATGCTTCTATTTCACCTGCTCCATGCAAGTGGTCAGTCTCTAACAGTACTCAGAGCCCTTTGCAGTCCAGTTATCTGGGTCATCGTGAAATGGTCTCTGTGGACTGTTGCCACGTCTGCTTCTGTCCCTTGCATGGACAAGCACGTGGGGTCGTTAAGAAACTCAAATCCGATTTAGTGGAGACGGAACAGATGATGCCCAGTGTATATACCTAATCATTCTGCACTCATACTACAATTTGTGGGTCAGCAGACACCCCCTGGGTCCAGCTCACCTTGACAGGCGTCCAGAACTCTTCATGTTTCCAGTTAGTGTGAGAATTAAAGGCATATTTCAGCGATATTGATGACCTCTCTTTAATGAAGCGATGATTCACCAAATTGAGAAAATCTTGGAGAGTTATTTTCCATGCGGTTTAACAGTGTGGATGTGTAGGTTTTCTTATTTTTATTTAAACACAGCTGTGATGGGCTGTCCCATTACCTCACACTAAGTCTGCTGCTCCCTGCAGTGGGTCGTCTGCTGCCACATGCATTATATAGATATAGGTGCCTGAATCATTTGGCAACGTAGATGTTGCGTACAATAGCACGGCGCTATAGCTTTAGAAGAAAGCAGCGCAGACCTTCTAGCTCAGCAAATGCTAATGCCTCATGGAAAGCAATTCAATAGATTCCTTTATTCAGCCCTAAATTATTAGCAGCTGAGAGAGTACTGAGCTGCTTCATGATACTTTGGCATTGAAAGAATAAGTCCCCTTTCCACAAGATATCTGTTGCACATCAATGCGTACTAGCTGGCTTTGATTGCAATTGGAGTTCCTCCACTTTCTAATAGTATTGTGTTATAAAGCCTGTTTTATTATGCAGAACCTTTATGACCTTTATGACCGACTTATTGCCAGTATAACAAAGGTGTTTTATGATATATTGAGATAAAATATAATAATAAATGTTAAAACCCCTGCCAGAGTTAGGTAATTGGTTTAAGAAACTTCAGAATGGCTTAAATGTAATTGATTTAGATTTTTTTTATAAATTAATTAATTAATCATTAATTAATTTTAATTGTTGACCAGTTGACAGTAGAAAATCAATGCATTTCTTTATAGCGTTGTCTTTTGGAAGTCACTCTTAATCGCCAGAGAATAGGAAAATACTGTAGGCGTTAGCCTCCTGTCTACCCGCAGTGGAGGAACCAAGTTGCAGCCGAGGTCACCTAAGGTGTTTCCAGTGATCTCACTGTTTGGTCACTGGTGTGCGTTTGCCATGCTGATGCTCTCAGCAAATGAAACCAGGTGAGCATTACACCAGTGTAACTTTCACCGTCTGTGCAGGGCCAGGCGTAATTTAGACACCCACCCCCCCTTCCCCCAAAATTTCCAGGTCTGCTTCACTTTATGTGGCGGCCTTGTGATAACTCAAGAATTGTGTTTTGTTTGCAACTTCACTCGTTCACACGTTTCCATTCTTCTCACTAGGTACAGAATACCAAAATGTATGCAATCACTTGCGTTAATTTTTCCTTAACACAAAAACCCAAACTGTCCAAACCATATTGGCGACACCCCCGCAACCCTGCAACACATTAAGTAGAGAGATAGCAGCCAAGGGGATGCTGTGGAATGATTGGAAACCTTCTGGGAGTGCTCCGCTCTCAATGAGCGCATTTGTGTTTTTACAATGAATAAACTTTTCCCACCCACTAGGGAAGATCGAATACTGACAGGAGAGGTGCTCATGTTCATCATGCTCAGTGCTAGAAACCACATGTGCATGATGCCCTCAGGAATTTAATCCCCCATCCACAATACTTTGTAGTGTAAAAGCAGTGACCTCTCGCCTGTTTGCCCACCCACTCTTTGAAATGGTTATCTGCACCTCTTCTCTGTGCTGCCTAAATAAACCCTTATTTCACGGGCGCATTCCTTGAAGCGTGGATTAAGATGTGGCTTTTTACATTAAAAGAAATACACTTGGGGCATGAGCCAGATTGTGGTTTGGGAAGAGGCTGTTGCTTTGCACTTCAAAGTCCAAACGGGAATATCGGAGCCTCCCTGCACTCCTCAATCACCTTCCCTCAAAGTGGCAGCATGGTGCTCCCCTCTGCTCCCAGACCCAGATAAAATATCAGCCGCTCGCACACGGTGCACCGCAGGCTAATCTTACAGACCCCATTGCAATTATTCAACTTTTCTCCAGCGTCTCGTATCGGGGACAGAAAGGGCAAAAAACACGCACGCACAGACACACACACTTTTTATCTCTCCATGTTGATACTCCAAGTAGTTGTGAGTGCCCTGCACATCTGGATAGACCATAACACGAGATGAGGGGTGGCATCTTAAACTGCCTTCCAGCAGGCGTGCCGGCGAAAAAATTAAAAAGAGGATCTTCGTCATCCTCCGCCTGGCCATCCTGTCAGGCGACCAGTGACCTCCGTTTAGCCTTTTTTTTCCCATCAACTCGAACATCTTCAACAAAAATACCAGCTCCTCAGTTAGACAAACACAACTGTGTTCTTCCCAGCAAGTGCTAATGACACCAGGTGGACCGTTGATATATGTTGTCGTGGGACATTTTTTGCTGTGTTATCTCTTGCGCACCTGGGTAGCAAGTTTGTAGAGGGATGAGGCAGAGAGATGGTCTGTCCACAGTCGCCTGGCACTTGCTTTCTCTAACCTTTTTTTAATGCCTGTTTGCCTCTCTGTATATCTGCAGCTCCTCAATGCAATCCAGCTCTTCGGCGCCAACTTGGATGACTACCTCCACTTGCTGCTGCCCCCCATTGTGAAACTGTTTGACGCTCCGGATGTTCCCCTGCAGGCTCGCAAGTATGTGTCCTTTCAATCACAGTTTATACAACGGGTCCTCCAGGTTTCTGCAGTGAGGACATCACTGCTGTTTTTTTTCCCACATATTTCCTGAGTTGCTCTGGGGATAGGTCTTTGGCTGGCTTTTCAGATGGACGATAAAGTCAGCATTGTGCTCTTGGTGTGAAAGCAGGGTGGCCAATGATAAGTTGGAAAGAGTCAGAACAAACCTCATCCACCAGGATTGTTTTGTGTAAATTTAATTCATACTTTATGATTTTTTTCCCTCCTTTTTTGTCCAGTCTCTTGCACTCAATAAATGCATGATTCTGTAGACAGATGGCTTAATAGACTGCAGTCTTTTCTCCCAGACAGCTGTGTGTCATGCCAATCAACACAGAAACAGTGAGACTCAGTCTCATTTGGGGTCCTTGGGCTTGGTTGGCCTCTCCAGGGCCATCAGCGTTCACTGTAGCGCAGTGTGGCATTACTGCATGGTGTGGCACGCAAGCTAACGAGTGCTAAGAAATCAATGGAGGTGGCGATTGACGGGAGCAATGCTCATGTGATGCAGCTCCTCCAATGTCAGGAAATAGGGAGCTCAGGAGCAGGCGCAAGGCTGCTCATGTCGCTAATGCACAGACCAGATCCCCGTTGGCCTCTCATCTGTCGGTTCCAATGTATTGTACCCTACTCCCAGCAAAAACACTTTGCACAGGCAGGGATCTGATTTGATCTTGGCTAGTGGATTTCTTCTTTTTCGCCTTTTTAACAGCAGATGTGTTAAATCTATTTGGGAGGGGGTCAAGAAAAAAAAAAAGAGGGAAGGAGGGTAGGGAGAGACGTTTCAAAAACAGGCGCTGGTTTTGGTAGCGGTTCTCGCCGTCAGTCATCTCCGCATGATGAACAGGTCAGACAGCCTGCTGATACCCACCTTGCCTGTGTAAGCCGTTTTCCACATGGCTTTGACTAAGCATCAGTAGCTGTTTTTGTTTTACTGGTCGGTGCAATTTTCATTTAGCATGGTTTTATTTGTCCCCCAGAAGCAGTTTTTTATAGCGTTCCTTGGCCTGGAACCCCACAGGCTAGCATGTGGTGGGGATGGTGGGGAAAAAATATTTTGTCCGACCAAGGAAAACAGAAAACAGACCTGGAGTTTACACTTTTTTACCAAACTGAATTTTGGTTTTGTTTATATATATTTATATTTGTGTTAAAAATAATGTGGAAAAAATAAAATTATGTGTCTTGATTGTGGAAGCAGTTTTCCTATGCCATGCCTGCTTGCTTATTTGTTTTTCCTACTTTTGTCCTTAACCATGCAGGGTTGCCTTGGAGACCTTAGACAGGCTCACCGAGTCTCTTGACTTCACTGATTATGCCTCACGCATCATCCACCCGATAGTTCGTACCTTGGACGGCACCCCTGAGCTGCGGTCCACAGCCATGGACACCCTGTCCTCGCTTGTCTTCCAGCTCGGCAAAAAGGTGAATGCCTGAGGTCGTTCCCTCGGTCACACGTTGTTACTGGTTTTCCAACATGTTCTCAGCACACACTGCCACCACCTAGCTAGCATCCAGTGGGGTGGAGCCAGAGGCGCCTGTACTGAGGGCTTTAACCTGTGATGCTGAGGTTACCTACCTCCTGCTGGCGCACTTCCTGCTGCCCCACGTTCTCTCCAAATGCACACACGCACAAGGCACTGATGTAATGGTGGTGGGGTAGGGGGGTTAATCAGAGCTGGAGAGAAAGAGGGAAAAAGGAGTGAGAGAGAGTCTGTGTGAAGGAAAAAAGGGGTGTTGGGGTTGTTGGGGTTGTGGGGGGGAGGTTAAAGTGGGGAAAAGGAGAGAGATGAAGTCACCGGTTGCCAGCCCCCCTCCCCAATCCTTCATCTACCCCCCATTACAAGTCCCAAACCACCAGGACTCAATTTAAGCCGTCTGGCTTCAGACATGAAAGCATCAGCCAGAGCTAAAATGGCTGGGGTGGGGCCGGGAGAAGGCCATTGGCCTCTGTCTGAGCATGACTAGTGTATCATTTGGGTTTGGGTACACATGTTCCATGCCATGTGCTGCACACTGTCGCATGTAGGCAAGGACATATCACACACACACAAAGACACACAGGATGCATGCGCACACTCCTGCTTACAAACTAACTCACACACATAGACACCGATTTGTGAGCAAACTAACATAAAGACGTACTAACTCATCCGTAAAATGCGTGCCTGAAGCCTGTTATGCCTCTTGCATATGAACTGCAAATAATGCTGTCATATCTCTCTCTCTCTCTCTTTCTCCCTCTCTCTCTCTCTCTCTCTCCCCTTCTCTCTAACTCTCTCTCTCTCTCTCTCTCTCTCTCTCCCTCCCCTTCTCTCTAACTCTCTCTCCCCTTCTGTCTCTGCCTCATTCTCTTTCTTGTTTGTTGTGGTCCGCAGTATCAGATCTTCATCCCCATGGTGAATAAAGTGATGCTGAAGCACCGCATCAACCATCAGCGTTATGACGTCCTCATCTGTCGAATTGTAAAGGTCAGTCCATGTTCTCGCTCTCTTTCTATTCTTCTCTCACGCCTTTGATCCATCCGCCCATCCTGGCTAAACTCCAGGTCTGTCACGGAGAGAAGAACAGACTGCTGTTTTTCATATCACGAGAAGGTAAAGAGAAAAATGGGTAAGTGGAGTAAAGGAGCTCTGATGTCAGCGACGGCTGCAGCAGGAAAGGGGTCCTTACACCCCAAAAACAAAACAAGCTCACAGTCATCGCTAAAACAAACAACCCGTGCACGCACTTGAGTAGTATAAAAGTATTTTTATACTTGTTCCTTCATTTCAGGGAAGAGTGAAGAAATAAATTCAATGGTGTATCACCCCCCCCCCCCCTTTCTTTACAAATGTCGTGGCCCAGGTTTATCTCATCTTCATAGGTGGGCTTGAACGAAAGAGCTCTTGTTAGGGTTTGGCTTGCTACCTGACCAATGCAGGTTTTCTCATTTAGGTTAGCCACGCACAGGTCTACCTTAATTAAGGCATTCTGATTGGCTACATGTGTGTGGGCCGCTATCCTGACTTAACAAACACCGGTGCCTGTTTTTAATTTCCCTCATTATTTATTTATCTTTTGTTTGTTTGTTTGTTGTTGCTGGCGTTGTAGGGGTACACTCTGGCAGAGGAGGAGGAGGACCCACTCATCTTTCAGCACCGGCAGCTGCGCGGTAACCAGGGCGATGCGCTGGTGAGTGGGCCGGTGGAGTCGGGCCCCATGAAGAAGCTGCACGTCAGCACCACCGCCCTGCAGAAGGTGGGCAACTTCAGGAAAACCTCTCTTTCTTTCTGTCTATCCTTCTCTCTCTTCTTCTCTTTCTCTCCTTCTTTCTCAGTTTGCTTCCCTCTCTTTCCCAGTCTAACACAACTATGTTCTACATTACTCACCCCTCACTGTCTCTCAGGCCGTTCCTCTACTTCCCCAGATTCATTGTCTTCTTCTCTCCTCTCCTCTCTTCTCCGCTCCTCAGAACTCTATTACTGTCTCCTTCTCATCTTTCTCTCCCCATTCATCAGTTTTTTTGGAAGCAGTTCTTCCTTTTACAATCTCTATCTCCCCGTCTGGCTGTCTTATCTTTATTTTTATCTCATTCTCTCTCTGTTTATGTTTCTCTGTCTCTTTCCACACTCAGTGCCTGCCTTTGATTTGCCTTCTGTAAACATTCATATTGTTAACATTCTGCCTTCATTACTCCTTACTTTAAGTCTGTGGGAATATTAACATCAGTGCCTGTCCTTTTGATTCGCTGCCTCTCCATGAGTGGTTCTCAACTTAATCAGTGAGAGCGGCCCCGAGGGATTCCGTCTTGCTCCAAGTGCTCACGCCGGTCCCTAACTTCTGGTACCTCGAGACGCAAGATGGCTACTCATCGTTGTACCGACTGTGATCGTCCCATGGCGCTCTCCGACCGCCATGCTCTATGTTTCATGTGCATGGGGAGCGAGCATGCTATGCTCGCGTTTTCGCGACCAGATATCTGCTCGGCTTGCGAACGCCTCTCCCCTGCGGCTATTGCCAACAGAGCGGCATTTTTCGTGGGTTCCACTGGTAGTCCAGGGGCGGCTTCTACCCCCGTTGGCGTCAGTGCTCTCCCCGCCCGCCAGTCTATCGATTTTCCCCTGGCGTCCTCGCAACCGGATGGGCTAATCAACCGGTCTTCAGTGGCTACTCGGCCATCGGTTAGCTTCTCAGCGGCTAGTCAGCTACCAGCTAGTCAGCTAACCGCGGCCCACCTAGCTAGCCCTGCTAGCTCCATCGGCGCTGCCTTTGCCCGCACGGCTACTTCGCCGCTTCAGGTCGACGACGACCCAGTTATTGAGGCTGTGGACGAGGAGGAGCTCGCTTCCTTCCTCTCGCTAAAGGATGCGCCACCGTGGAAGATCTGCCACCGGTTTTGAAGACCCACGCCGCCCAGTTAGTTTCTGAGCTAGCTTCCTTGGCTACACAGGCGGCTAGCAGGCTTGGCCTGCCTCCGCCTCAGCGCTGTCCGGGAGGGCGTTTCGACCCCTTCTCCGGCGCGCTCCCCTCTCCTGATGCCCTCCCGCTCCCTGCTCACCCCACTGTCGTGGCTGATGCGCAGGCCTCCTGGGAGGCTCCCTTCGCCGCCATTGCCCCTATCCAGGGCCACGCGGCGTTTTACGCGATGGACGGAGCGGGCGCCAGCGGCCTCATGCAGCTCCCTCGCGTTGAAGATGCGGTCGCTGGTTGTCTAGCGCCATCTTCTGCCACCACCTGGACATTGCCTCCTGAGCTTCCTTCTAAGCCGTGCCAGCGCACGGAGAAACTCGTCTCCAAGGCCTTCATTTGTACAGGCCAGGCGATAAGGGCGATGAATACCGCCTTTCTTCTTTCCTCTCTGTCTGAGGAACTGGTGGCAGATCTCTCGGCGCAGCCGTCGGATCTTACCCTCCATCAGCTGCGCAGAGCTACCGCTCTCACCTCGCTGGCCATCAGGGCGGCCATTAAAGCCGACGGGCGCTCCCTTGGCTCTTTGGTCGTCATAGACAGGCACCTCTGGCTGAATCTCTCGTCCATGCCAGAGAAGGAGAAGAGACATCTCATGAACGCTCCCATCTCCGCTGATGCTCTGTTTGGCCAGGCGCTGGAACTCCAGCGCGATCGCTTAGAGAAGACGAAGTCGGCGGCTCAGGCCCTGCAACCCGTGCTTCCTAAGCGTGCCCCGCCTCAACCAGCCGCTCCGGCTGCGCCTCAGACGCGTGCTCCCGCGCCCCAACGGACGCAGCAGAAGAAAAAGGCGGACGCACCCAAAGCCGCGCCACCGCCGGCTACCGGGTCACAACCTCCTTGGCAGCGCTCTCGCTCACGCGGACGCGCGGCTCCCACCAACCGTCCAACCAGCCAGGAACGGCGCAAGAGGCCACAGCAATCCTGATACGATCGCGTGTGTGTGGCAGAACATGTCATGCGACCCCTATCCATTGACTGCTATGCCTCTGTGTGCTCCAAAAGGCACGGGTCCCCGCTCTGCAGTCTCCAGCTCGGAGCGTTCCCCCCCGCTTCGACGGTCCTCTCTGATCTCACCCCCTCAAGGGGCGCTGAGTTTGCCTTGTTCACAAGCACCCCGCACACACACAATGTTTCACAATGAGCCCCAGCCGGAGGACGCTCGCTGTTCTGTCAGTGCTGTCGCGCACTGGGGCACCGATTCGGTCTCCGCCGCGCATTCAGCTTACGCACCTATGCGTGATGTCACGCCTCGACGGCGCCCAGGTGGCGCCGAGGCCTCTTCTAACGTCACGGCCTCCGCGTCCTCTGTCTCACTCGCCTCCGAGCAGTGGGCATGCGACGCATCGGAGTCGTTCACGGTCGAGAAGCCCTCCCCGTCCTCTCTCGCCGCTTCTGTCGGCCGATTTATCGCCCAGGTACGGGCAGAACTGTCTGCTCAGTCTGACACTTCTGCCATTGGGCAGACGGGAAACTTCTCCCCCCTCTTCGAGGTCATCGCTGACGCGCGCTCCAGGTCGGCCGCCCCACGGGGCGTCGCGGGTGAAGTGCGCAGCTCACCAACCACGAACGTCGCTGGCGCGTGCTCCAGGTCGATCGCCCCACGGGGCGTCGCGAGTGAGGTGCGCAGCTCACCGACCTCGGATATCGCTGACGTGCACACCAGGTCAACCGCCCCACGGGGCGTCGCGAGAGAGGTGCGTGGCTCGCCAACCACGCATGAGCGCCCAGGGGTCTCACACACGGTTGACTTGCCCTCAGCGCCCACATTACGTCGGGTCTCTCCCCTGTCAGTCGGATCTCCTATCTCAGGCTCACGGGTCACTGTGGCACCCCAAGCCGGAAGCGTGGAGACTGACGCCTTGGCCCCTGAACGGGCACGTCTCCTAGAGAGCGGCCTGTCAGACGCAGTTATAGAGGCTGCTAGAGCTACGCCCACTAGGTCGTTGTATACACTAAAGTGGCGTGTGTTCAGCACGTGGTGCAGAGACAGAGGCTGTGATCCTCTAGTCTGCCCTATTGGCGAGGCGCTTGCTTTTCTGCAACACCTGTTTGATCAGGGTCGTACACCCTCTACTCTGAAGGTGTGCCTCGCAGCTATTTCGGCATGCCATGTTGGCTATGCTGGCGTTTCCCCAGGCGCTCACCCCCTTGCGTCACGCTTCATGAAGGGCGTCAGGCGGCTTCGCCCCTCTTCCACACGTTCGGTCCCTACTTGGGACCTGGCCACTGTCCTACGCGGACTGGCTCTTACGCCCTTTGACCCTCTGTCGAGTGCCAGTCTAAAGATGGTTTCCCTTAAGACTGCGCTTCTGCTCGCTCTGGTCTTGGTGAAGCGTGTTAGCGATCTGACTGCCCTGTCAGTCAGTCCTGACTGTCTTGAATTCACGCAAGATGACGCGCGGGTAACGCTGCGACCAAATCCCTTTTCTCGCCCGAAAGTGCTGTCTACTGACCCTCGTTCGAGGGTCATTGAGCTCTCAGCCCTTCCTGAGACGGGTGGTTCTGTGCCCGTCACTCTGTGCCCGGTCAGAGCGCTTCGTGCCTATTTGACGCGTACGCAGAGCATCAGGAAGATGACCCAGTTGTTCGTCTGCCATGGCGAGCGTGCCAAGGGTCAGGCCTTGTCTACCCAACGCATGTCGCATTGGCTTACTGAAGCCATACGTCTGGCATATGAGGCGGCGGGTGCTCCTCCGCCTGCTCATGTCAGGGCGCACTCCACCCGTGGAGTGGCGACTTCTTGGGCCTTCTGGAACGGCGTCCCTATGCAGGATATCTGTCTGAGCGCTTCGTGGGCCTCAGGCAACACCTTCGCGCGTTTTTACGCATTGGACGTCACCAGGCCGGGTGTTGCAGAGAGTGTTCTCTCTGGGCCCGGCGGCGGTCCCATGGGTCTTCCCACCTCGGGCTCCTCGGTGTAGGGCTGTTGTGGCTTGGTTGTAGTGATCCATTCGTACGTTTCGGCTTCGAAACGAAAGAGAACGTTACGGATACTAACGTATCCTCGGTTCTCTGACTGAGAAGCCGAAACGTACGCTTCGGGCCTCAAGTCGCCGACGTAAGCGCAGTCAATATATAGACTTTCTGACGTTACGCAGGGCTTTCTAAGTAGTTGCCTGCACGCGTCAGAGCGCTTACTGCCCTTTTTTCAAAGGGTTGGTTAAAATTGACTTCAGAAAAAGTAGGAGATGATAGGCATCATCCATTCGTACGTTTCGGCTTCTCACTCAGAGAACCGAAGATACGTTAGTATCCGTAACGTTTGTCACTTTCAGCTTAAACTGAGTTAGGTTTAAAGTATTGGGTTGAGGGTGTAGGGCAGACCCCTTCCCCCTGTGGCTTTGGTGTGCCCACTGCGCTGCGTTTTCCTTGAGTGCTTTTGACAGGAGTTTATTTTCCCTCCCTGCCAACCTGGGATCGGGTCTCACAGAGGCCGATCTGACTAGCGCCCGTCTTTTAAACACCCAGGCTTATCTGGCCTTATCTGTCCTCGCTTGTACAAACTTCTGCTCCCTCAATTTATTAACGCTCAAGAGCACTCTGCCTTAGTCATGTTTAAAGCCTGCTATGACATGCCATCCACTTGGCACACTCTATCCCATTGGGTGGTACTCATTAGGCCAAGGCAAAGTTGAGTTTGTAATTCTAGAGCTACTTGAACAGTGATTTGCTTTGTAACAAATGGGGCTGGAATCCTTGCAAAATTAGTGTCGTCAACATAATCAATGCTCTGTGAAAAATCCTTTGCTGGAAAAAGGAGGAAAACAGCTGGTTTACTTTGGGATTGAAGCCTTGCTCAGGAGTAGAGGCCTTGACAGAGCCATCGGTTGAAAAGGGATTTTAATTAAAAGGTTCCTTGGCTCGTGGGCTTGTCCTGTGTTGCAGACAGGGTAGAGGGCCCAGATAAACATCAGCACTTCTCTATGAATCGACCCAAGTGAGGATTGGCAGGCAAAGCCTGTTTCTTTTTGAGTGATTGCCTCTGCAGCTTACTGGAAGGGACCAAACGAGGCGTGAGCGCTGAGAAGTGTTTTTGCAACGGATCCCCGCTGGGTTATAATGTACCCCGCCACTGTAGTCCTGCTTGTCTGCTTGTGTGTGTGTGTGTGTGTGTGTGTCAGTGTACACGTTGTAGAGCATGTGTGAGGGATTCACCCGTGTGGCAAGTCTTTCCATCCACCACATGACGCCACCACCACCCCTCTAAACCCACCCCTGGAGGCGTCACAAGCACCCCATCCCTCACCAATCACATCAGTGGCCAGCTCCCAGCTGGTCCCCTTTCACTTCTCGTCTCGCCTGCGGCCATCGTAACTGCTTTTGTCCTTACCCAAGTTACGGGGCACTTGAGGCAACCAGACACGTCTGTCCGGCCACTCATCCATTTGTCCACCTGAGCACTCTATTGTTCTACGTCCAAACCCCTCCCTCCGTTCTCCCACCCCCGCTCTCTATATCCATTGTCTGTGCTTGTCAGGTTACATATAATTCTTCAGGTTATGGGCCTGAAGGGAAAAAAAATGTGAAATCTGCTTAGTATTTCTTTTTCTTTTTGCCTCGGTCTGTCCTCTCTCTCTCTGTCTCTCTCTCTCTGTCTGTCTCTATTCTTTCTTTCTTTCTTTCTTTCTTTCTTTATTTCTCTCTGTCTCTCTCTCTTTTCTCTCTCTCTTTCTCGCTTTCTATCTGAAACTGTCTTTTCTTTATCATTGGTCTGGCCATTGTAATATTCCTGGAACTCTCTGGAAGACTTTCTAGTCTACTGTGTGTTCTCCAACAGAACTGTCATGGCCACAACAGCCTTGTATAATGATGGTGTCTGTGTGTGTGTGTGTGTGTGTGTGTGGTGGCGGCAAAGGCTTGGGGTGCTTCCAGGAAGGTGTCGAAGGATGATTGGCTGGAGTGGCTGCGGCGTCTGAGCGTAGTGCTGCTGAAGGAGTCGTCCTCACCCGCCTTGCGATCCTGCTGGTCCCTGGCACAGACCTACATCCCCCTCGCCAGGTGAAGCAAGACACACACAGACATAGACATACACAGACACACACACCCCTACCCTTTTAAAATCCCAGGACGGCAACCTCTAGCATTCCCATCAGTTTGTCTTTCATTCCTTTCCTTTGTACCCCTTTTTTTAAATGCATTTAAATGCCTTGGAACCCCTTCACTGAAATTCTCACGTCATCTTGTTGTTACCCTTCACTCTTCAGTCATGTGGCAGGTAACCAAAATAACATTTTTATTCTGGTCCTCTGCTTTATAAATGTTTTTGAACAAGTGTTGAAAAAGCGTTTCAAAAAACAACCTAACACCTTGTAATTGAAACCGCAATCTTACAGCTTTTAACTGATGACATTTTAAGTAATGGTATGTAGACTTTCAATGGTTAATTAATAACCTCTAAGATCTGTATTGTGACAGGCCTTATAACGTAGCAGCCACTTATTCTCAAAAGCCACCTCAAATTCTGATTACCTTTGTAGGGACCTGTTCAACGCAGCCTTCCTGTCATGCTGGTCAGAGCTCAGTGAGGACCAGCAGGATGAGCTGATCCGCAGTATCGAGCTGGCCCTCACATCGCAGGACATTGCTGAAGTCACACAGACTCTCCTCAACCTGGCCGAGTTTATGGAGCACAGTGATAAGGTTAGAGACGACCACAGTCCTTGGAAATGGAAACACACACACACACACACACAGCTCAACACCTTTTCTCTTAATAAATGCACACAAACAGTATCAGTATAACCATAATCACAGTCAAAAGTCAGGAAAGACTTCGAAAATTACCTCTCAGAGTGTCTGGGGATGGAACGGGAGCTTTGGTGTATCTTTAGACATGCATGTGAACTGAACACTGTTTACCACTAAGATAATCTAAATGTACTTTGTCTATGCCAGCAGCAGATTTGCTGATCTGCCTCAGAACAGAAGCTTTTATCAACTGAGCTATCGCAGCCATGTAACTGCACCGTGTAAATCGTGTCTTATAATTGATAGAAGAATTACATACTAAATGTATTACATATTAAAAGCATTTACATACTAAATACTATTTACTAAATACTATTAAGTCAAAACTAGGTTAATCTCCTGTTTATTGGATTTAACTTTGCCCAAGACAAGATTGAGGTAGTGTTGGATGTACCTTAGATTTCCCCCCTAATTTTGTCTGTTAAGGTATTTTGTGCTTTTAGCCTAAGCAATTACTTAAAAAAATGATAGGGTAGTTAAACACCAAGGAAAATAGTTTACCTCAAGGAACTCAGAGTTGAACTCATAGAACCCTGAAAATAGACTTTGAGGTAAATCTTAATTCAGCCCTCCTGATGGATCTGCACACAACTGGGTCATCCAAAGAGTTTTCACATTCTCACATTACCGAGTAAATTCACATATACTCACTCTCTTTTCCAACAATTTGCGGATGTATTAAAAAAAATTCAAGGATAGTTAAATATTGTTACATAAATTATAACTTCTCCACTGGAGACCTTTAGAGTTCCTCAAATGCTTTGAAAGCTGTTTGAACTCTAGGGTTCACCACTTTTACCATAAACTCATCCTCTTGGAATGATTGAACATTCTTCAAGCTTTCAATTTTGCCCCTACTTTTGTTTGTATTTCTTCTAATTGGAATGACTCCTGCCGAAAAGCCTTAGGAAACAGTGGAGTTCATTCAGACCACCACATTATTAAACTGAATTTTAAGCAAACCTGGTTGCAGGATCCATGAGTAAAGACCAATTTGAATTGAATTTAATACTCTCTAGAGAAAGCAAAGATAAATGGTTTGCAGCTGACATGCTTTTTTCCCAGTGTCCTCGTGCCAACTTAATTATTCTACTGAGCCATCACTGAAACTAAACCATATCTTAAGCAGCTAGAGATTTAATGCAAATTGAAGTTGGGTAAAAAGAGCTGCCTATATGATCTACCCTTTTGACAAAGTGGCACCAAGTCTTTGGGATCTCCTTCAATTTTCCTTTGAGAACATTTCTGATGTGCAACCGCGGTTATCAGCCACATCATGTGTGTATAATCATCATCATGTGAAATAGTGTGAAATCTTTTCCAAAAACTTAAAAAAATTTCATGACCTTCTGTGACTAATTTTGTACGGCCACAGAGAACAAACACGGCACAAACACACTTGGTTTCAATCTGCGTTCATTACGTGTCATTTGCTAGGGCCCTTTACCACTGAGAGATGACAATGGCATCGTGTTGCTGGGAGAGAGGGCGGCCAAGTGTCGTGCCTACGCCAAAGCCCTGCACTACAAAGAGCTGGAGTTCCAGAAGGGTCCTTCACCACTCATTCTAGAGTCCCTCATCAGGTAAGAGGGTCTCGAAGCCCCCAGATTTCCCTGTTATAATGCACCTAAGACGTGTACATATTTTACCCACACTGCTCGGTAATAATGGAAATGCTATATGGTTTGGGAGCGGGTGGAAACTATCTGTGAAGTCATGGGAAGTATAACATTCCAACCTGTTTTGTTTTTTGTTTGTCCATCTCATTGGGGAATTCCATTGTTTCTGCTTTGTCCATTGACTAAATAGTTCTTATTTGGCAAACCATAGATTTTGACGCTAATGTTTAGGTGGGATGTCCGTCATGGTTCTGGACTAGAGCGTTCAGGTGGTCAGGTACTTAGATCTGTCTTAGTCAGGCCAATGCAAAGGTCATTTCATTTTGCCATGGCAAAGAAGTGTAAACATCACCAGTGAACGGATTACATAACTCAACATGCTCCTTATTTCCATTTAGGTTGGAGGTTTCAGACAGCATTGAGAGAACACACAATGACACACCACAGATGCGCCTGCTAATGGGTTTCCCTGAGATGGGTACCCTAGATATATAGTGTACTGCGGTCTGTAGTCCATTCTCTTCTAGTATGCTTAGTGTATCAACATTACATTTTTTGCTTAGAAACCAAGTGTTTCCTCCAGGTCATCCACCCACTAACTAACTTAATTTCCAATTATCAAGCTTTTGGGTTAATTATGCATTTTAGTTTTTTAAGATACAAGGGTATTCTTACAAAATCTTCGGCCTGGGCCTGTGTTCACAGTGAATGGAAAGATAGCTTCTCCCATGCCAGGAATACCGTTAAGTGAAAATTACCCTATTTAACACATTTTACACACTGACCTCTTCTGTACACCCAAACCTTCGAATCTTTTTGCACTTAATTTCCAGCATGTGATGATAGTGCGTCTCGCGTGGAATTGTTTTTTTGAGGAAAACTTGTCCCGTCGTCAGAAGCTGTGATTTTATGAAGGCCTCGCTGGTCTACACCCTGAGGCTGAGACTGGAGTGGGTGCCCGAGGACTCTGGCGCCCGACTACCTGTTTAGGTGGCAACTCCATGTGTCTCCCAGTCATCCTTTCCATACCCTGCTCCTCCTTCAATTCCATTTTTTTTTGCTGTGCACACAGATCTGTTTTGCAGGCCCACAATGGGACCTGTGCCTCTTTTCATCCAGTGTGTGTGTGTGAGTCTCCGGTTGGGCCAAACCTACCCAGGGAAAGCCTGCTTTCAATTTCACCAAGCCCTCCTGTTGCGAGCCAGTTGGCACAATGTTCTCAAACCGTCCATATGGCCCTCATCTCTCTTCCTGAGACTCCCCCTAACACTCACCCGACCCTCCTGCGCACCCCCAGACCCTTCTGTGCACCCCCACCCTACCACCTCACCTCTATCACAGTGTGTGGACCTGGACGTCATGTGTGCTATAAATGAATCTAAACACAGGCCAGACGCTAACTATTTGCGTTGTCTGTAATCAGATTGGGGGTTGGGGGGGGGGCTGCCACCGCTTCTGTGGTGGATTGAGTTGATGTCATCTGATGATTAGAAAGCTGCTGATACCTCCCACTCTCTGTCTCTTTTGGATCCCTTTCTTTCCATTTCTCTGATCCGATGAACAGCTTGTGTTGATGTAAGACAGTCTTGAGTGGATTTTAAAGATTAGTTAGTGACATTTCATCTTTAACTAAGATGGAACATGTTGTCCAATCCCTCTCTCTTTGCTGTGGAATAACCTTCAAGAGAATGTTCTATTCTTAATGACAGAATTTTGTGATTCAATTATAAATGCCACTTAAATGTCTCTCACGTTTTCCCATTTTCTTTTAGAGAGAATGATCTGACTGAACGTTTGTATTTAAAGACTTTCAAAGGTGACAATTGGCTAGTATTCTGCTATCCCATTTTAAAGACAGATGTAGATATTTGTAGAAAACTGGCATTGGAAAAAAATATTGCATCTTGTGAATGTTATCCATATGGGGAGCAAATGGCTGTTTGTTTTTGTTTTTTTTTTTTCATCGTAACTTTAAAATTTTGTGACTGAAGATTTTTCACCAATAGATGAATCACCTATCCTATTTACACTTCCTGTGAGTCAGCATTTGATACGGACACTCACAGTCTGTTCCTGTTAATCGGAACACCCGTTAGAAATGTCAGTAACTACCCGTTACAAATTCCATAGTCAGTAACAAGAGGGAAGTGTGGTGAATTTCTGTGGAAGTCTCCACAGCATCTCCAGATGCCGAGCCTTTGTGTAGCTTTATGAGCAAGACAGTAGCTGTCCAGGAATCGGGGCTGGACCGAAGGAGAGGGGGTAGTGTGTTGAGCCTCAGAGTCTATTGGGCCAGGGAGCAGCAGGAGAGCTGTGATGGGCAAAACAGATGGGTGACTGGCTTATAGCTGGGTAATATTGACCCAGCACATAGCAGTTAGGGAGACAGATCGAAAAACTTTCAGTCACCTACTTGCTTCCCCTCTAGCGTCTATTGGCAGTGGATCACAATGGATGAATTTGTCACAACAGTGAACGAATGACACTATTGCAGTGTAGTGGGCTGCCAGATACTGATAGCAAATTTGTGGCACATGCACAGTGTTTGTATCCCAGTGATGAGATTCAAAGCTTCAGTAGCTGCTATTTTACTCTTATCAGAGGGATATTGGCTGCCCAATAAATGAGGCACCTTCGTAGACTCAATCCTCTTAAACAGAATCTGTTATGATTTTATCACAGGCAGGCAGAAGGTTTTGATTTTCGTCTTGAGCGAGTTGGAGCTGGTATTCTAAAGCACTGTTAAACGCTTACAGCTTAAATATGTGGCCTAGCGAACACTCCGTACTGATGCATCAACCTGGCTCAGGTGTACTGTATGTTCTGCCTGGATACCCCAAACTGTCTATAGTAAATGCATCATGATCAAATCAAATCATGGAATTTCAAATAAACTCTGGTATGCTGATAGGCACTGAGATCTAAAAGGCTCTCAAGACTGTTTTATTCTGCATCAGAACCCTCTTTGTGATGGACATTGTGTTCCTTAGCCCATACAGAAATCATATCTGTACGCTGCAAGACAACCGGATTTGGAAGGTGGCCAATGCTGACTGTCAACCTAGGGAGTTTAGATGTGGAGTTCATTCAGAATAACACACAGAAGTATACCTTCTGTAGCAGTTGTGTCTCTTGCAGAGGACCCTATGGGCTCTAAATATTTCAATATTTTGAAACACTTTAAAAACAGTTTTTCCCTATGCATGACTGTCAGCATGGACTTCGTCCACAGTTTGCTTTAGGTTTGCCAGGTTTAAGGTTTTCGTGCAGTGGAGGTTGCTTTTATTTGGTTTCATTGAATCTTGCTTTTTTGTCCACAAGACAAGGCTTCCTAATTCCTAATGTCTTATCACACCTCTTTACAACTTTAGTTGAAATGAAGAATCTTTTAATTAATTGTTGGAACTTAGTTAAGTATCTTAACCAAACACATGGACTCACATAAAGCATCTGATAAATGCATGTATTTGAGTTCTAATTACAGTATGAATACCCTGTCACAAACAAGCTGTCCAAAACTCAAACAAGGCAGCATAGGTTAAATGAAGTGGGCTAAAAAAGGATTTGGGCTAAAATGTATGCTAAATGACCAAACATGATTGTTCATTGGTTGTTTTGGAAAAGCCTCTCCCCTTTAGGTCATCCCATGCCCTGTGATTCAGTAAATGTTTACTACTTATTTCCACATTCTGTATCACACAGATGCCCCTAATTAGCATCAAACAAATAGCTTAATTGTTATAGGCTCTTTTTAATGGCATCAATAGAAAACCACAGTATATATGAATGCTCAGTTTTGTCTGCATTTAATTGCATCTCCAGATGCACTGAACTTCCCCATGCAGTAAACAAATTAAACCTGATCTCATACAGATTTAATGAGTGCATACTTTCTACTCAGCTGCATTTGAAAATAGCTATAAAATGATTGGAGTGACTGCTTGACTGGAGAGCGTTGTTCTTGCTTGTGCTTTAAAGCTCCTCGAGACTGTGAGTTGGCTTAACGACCAAGGCATTGAGTGGGTATGCATGGTTTTCCCACTATGCTCACTCGCATAAAAAACCTTTCAGCAGACCAGGATGATGAACGGAGTTGATAAATGAAGCACATCTGCCAGGAGAGAGCAGAATGTCCACACAAAAACACACATGACACTGAAAGGTCATTCCAGGCCACAAAGTTCCTGCCTCTGTGACCTGAGACTATTCACCATCTAGGCTAAGTTTTCTGCAGAAACCATTGCAGCCTTGTGAAGAGATCTTTGACATAGAAGAAGCGCCTTTGGACAAATTCATTGGTCTCAGTTTCAAAACAAACTCATCGCATTAGTCTCTGTCTACCTCATGTCTTCATGAATCCATTATCCTTTGGGATTTGATTTGATCTTGCCAGTAGGCTAGTGCTCTTGTAAATGATGCATTTCCATATGCCATTACAAAGAGAGAGTGTAGATCACTGAGGCCATGCATGACTTTCATCTAACTGAAGATACTCAGAAGGTGCATCTAAAAGTGTAATTCAGAGTAGAGAAACTAACGAACTTGGATTCTTGGCTACTATCTTTTATTTGTCTGTGTGGGTGGCTTGTCTTGTCTGCCACCCCAAATAGCATGACCTTTGTGTGGCACTCTTATGAAGGAAACGGGACACAAAGGGCTTTACACATGTCAACTCCTTTGGGAATTTTGCAATATTGTTTACTCATAGAAAGCCAGCTTTATAGCTACTTAAATATGGGAGAGAGGAGATGGGATTACGACCTGACCACGATTCTCACACATACCAAAAACAGAGTCTATAGGATCCCTAAAAGGAGGGAAACCTTAAATCACTTATTTAATAAGGCCACATGGAGTTCAAAGTTGGGTGGATGTACTGATTTTTACTAATTTTCATAATAGAGGCAGACACACTGATTTTAAAAATACAGTTTTATTTTAGACTTGTTATCCATTAGGATACTATAAAGAGCTGTACACATTTTACAAATGTCATTTTTATTTAAACTACATTTATGTTTTTAAACAAAATAAAATCTTTTCTGTACCTGTCAGTCAAATGTTCCTGCTCCAATTGAACAGAGGCTTGATGTGAATAATTGTGGCTTCTGAGCATGGCTTAGTTTTTGAGGAATACAACCTTGTTGCTTAAACACAAATAAACATGAAAACAGACAATAAACAATAAAAGACAATAGACAATAAACACAAGGCAAAACTAACCTTCTTCTATAGATCAGTGGTAAAAATGCTTTCATAAAAGCTTAAACATTTGTAATACATTTAAAGATAAATACAAAACATCACCTATCATTTACAATCAAACGTGGTCCATCACACATTCAGGCAAATTCGGAAGTACTGCAATCATCAACAACAACATGGAAAAAAAATTGCAGAAGTGGAAAATGGCATGTTTGGTTGCCCAGTTGTGAAGAAATTCCTTGACATTAGCATTGTGTTACAAATATGTTTGATGTGTTTGTTAAAGTCTTTAAGGCATGAACCCCTGAGGTCTGATCTTCATCTCCACACGCTTCAGGGAGTAGCTAGGTCCGTGCCAGCCGTACCAGGTGATGCCATCTGTGCTGTGCTTCTTGTGCTGACCAAAGCGGTAGTACATGCCATTAAGGTTGGAGTCAGTGCAGCAGTTGTACCAGTAGCCTCCTAAAGATTGGGGGGGGGGGGAGAAGATAAGTGTGAGAAACATCTAGCAAAAGCCAAGGTTTTGTGATTGTGTAAGATTGTCTGCAAGCTCTTTGCAAGCTTTTCAATTTTTTTCCAAACTTACCCTTGCGAAGTGCTGCACAGTCGTCCACACACTTGTCGTTGTCCTTGTCTTTTGTGCTGAAGTTGGTGTTGTTGTGGTAGCGCAGTGAGTCACCGGCGTTGCCGCTGTAGTTGGCAATGAAGAGCTTATAGCTGTTCAGCTCATTGCTGATGGTGAAGAAGCCGTATTCAGCATAGCGAGTCTCTCCCTCCCAATCCTGAAAGTGGGAAAATTTAGTCACAACAGTCATCCAAAAACTTGTCTGAAGTTTGATTTAATATTCCTCTATGGTGCTATCTTGCGTGACATGTGCAAGTAATATTAGGAACAAACAGTGCTCCCACTACAACCATTAAAGTGTTCTGTGATCGAAAGATTATGCTTGTGTTTGTTTTTCACATTCAGAGATGTCTCTCAGTCAGCAATTTATGCTGAATCCAGGTCTGGCCAATCCTGGATTCAGCATCTGAACTCCCTGACCCTTTAGATGTTCTGTGTGCCTAGTAGTGTCTGGTTCCCTTTGTCTAGTCTTTGGCCTACATCCTTTCCCATCTAGAGAAGAATCCTTTCCCACATTCCTCCCATCCCCATTACCTCCATCTCTATCCTCAGCACGGTGGGCTGACGGGTCATGCGGAAGATGTTCTCATTGCCCAGCCAGAAGTCCCCACGGATGGTGCCAAATCCTTTTTTGTACTGCTTCCAGTCACGGTTGAAACTGCTTAGGCCCACCTTGCGTCTCTGGATGACAGTCCAACCTCCTCCGTTTGTCTCCATGTCACAGAATACCTACAGAAGAAACGGTCAAATTATTTCGGGTAGTAATATTTAAGATTAAACTGTGGATGTTTAAGAGGTATACTGTTGATTAAATCTGATGTAACTGACTCACATCTAGTTCAGGTGTGCCTAGGTAGTCATCAGCAGGCAGTTTATATTCTCCAGAGATTTTGTAGTTTCTTGTGTAGAGTGATGCACAGTCATAGATGGCCTCTGAAAAAATTAAACAAGCAGAAGCATAAATATTCACAGAGGATTGCTAAAACAGATTGTGTTGGTAATAAAATAAAATGAACTAAACAGAGTCGTATTTATGCAAATTTACAATTAATAGTGTGCCCACGGGGACACCTAAAAGGGTTTTTTTTTAAGTGAAAATTTGAATTTGGTCTGTTAGATCATGCTGTGAAAGATATATGGACTTGGCGTGGGTCAACTAGGCTCATATTTTCTCTTTGTTTACTAAAACACTTCAGTATGGTGATGCTATCAAGACCTCTCAGGAGATCACTGCTGTTAAAATTCTTTCAGCCCACCAGAGACCATCTCTAACTGCTTCTATGGCTGTAGCGCTTGCCTACCCATCACCCTAAGTTTCTCTTAGCCACCTCGTTTCGGCAGCCTCTGTGTAATTTGCAAATTCCTTGACAAAGCTTTCCTGTGTTCCACTTTGCCAACAGCAGAGAAATAACACTGCAGACATCCATGGCTCTAACTGGCTGGCTAATTGGGTATTAAAGTGGACGATTGCGACACGGTTCGTTTGATGGCAGCTTTTTTGACAGGAAATGATTAATAGTTTGTTGCAGCTTAAATGGCATTCCTTGGGAATAACTGCCGCTTGAAGGGCTTCGGCTTCATGGCCAAACAGCAGGCTGCAGGTTATGTGTACAAATTACGGCTTTTGCGACATGGGCAGCTACTGTGTACCAGACGGCTGGGCACTGTAATCATCTGAAATTCCTGGCAGGGAATTCGGAGAGCACCTCGCAATAATTACAGTGTTTAAAAGCACCCCCAAATATGTTAATAGGTTATACTTCATAAAAAAAACATGCATGTGCTGCTTGGGATTTTTGGGATAACAGCAGACTAGGGGTAGTGCTGAAGAATGTGGGTCTTGGCAGTTAATGTCTTTCCCTTTAATACTTCCTTCAGATTCATTATCAACTGTTAGATTTTACTAGATAGATATTTAGCACAGGTAACTTAAGCTTTAGCTTTTATTGCTTTCTCCTTTCCGTTTAGCTTTAGTCATTCACTTTATGTTCACTGCTTAGATAAAGGTTCTATTCACTAGAGAGTGGATAACAAGCTGGCATGTTTGTATGACTGTTAAAACCATTTGACTTGTTCGCTTGGAGGAAGAAAGGGGATCAGGTATCTAGCTGCTTTTTATTCGGGCCCTTTGTGGCGGCAGGTCAGCAGAGTTTTTCACTCGAGCAGACGGCCCGTGAAAGAGGAGAATAGGTGAGGAAATCAAAGGCGAAGCAAATTTCCTGTGGCTGCAAGATGACAGCATAGTGCCAGAGACCATAACAGTGATTTATGTTGGCCTGGTGTATGGCTTTAACACCTGGACAGACGTCACACAGCACGTTATCAAACTGTGGTGGGGAATGGGGGAATGTTTGTGTGGGGGAGGGTCAATGAGGTCTCAGCTTGTAGTCTTGCTAGTCAGGGTCTTAAGGTTAGCTAATTTAGCTGAACCCCTAAAGGTATTTTCTACAAAGCTCAGGGTGTCTATGGAACACTGACAGGGTTATCTTAGTTGTAAACTCATTCACAAGTTTGGGTTGAGCAAAAGACAAGAAAAAACAGTCTTTTCCTTTTTTATACCCTCCAGTCTGTGCTCTAATGCCTGATCCAAATGGCAGCATTGAGATGTGTTTTCATCCCATTTGCCCGACATATTAATATCAAACGTTTCTTTAGTGATAAAGTGTGAATCAATTTCCATTAAAGTCAATTGTGTGTCTGTGCGTGCCTTACCTGATGAGGTGCGTGTGTGGGCCTGAGCGCCCTGCATCTGCATGATCTCAACACGGTTGTTGATTTCGGAGTACTTGCTCTCGGCCTCGGTGACTCGTTCCTCCTGGCGACGGCTCTGCTGCGCCAGCTCCATCATCTGACGCACGAGGTTGAGCAGGTCAGCTTCCTGCTTACCCCGTAGCTCCTCCAGCAGGCTGGTCAGGTTAGCCACCTGCACCTTGAGCGAGCGCACTTCGTCACAGCACTGGCCCTTGGAGGGCTTTGACAGGGCAAGGCGCTTCTTCATGGAGTCCTGAGCTGACGTTTCACTCAGGAGCTGACATGACAGCAACGCAGCTACACTCACCAGCACCCACTTTTGCATGGTGGTCTCAGTAGGAAATTAAAAAAAATTAAGGAGATAAAAGAATTAATAAGTAGGCTTTTGACTTTTGTTTCTTGACTTTGCTGGCTTCTTCAAAGTCTGTCTTTTTCCTTGGTCTGCTTGTGGTCTTGTGTTTCTTTTTCAGAGGATGATCTTGTAAGGGTGGTGGCAAAAGTTCTTCCTCACTCCTTCATTGATGAGTTGTTCTCTCTGTTTGCTCTTGACTCTTTGGTTGTGGCATGGTGTGGTGGCATCTTAAATATCTTCTCCAAATGCATGGAGGACCTCCCCTTTTGGTTTGGGCTCACAGTCACTGACCCCCCCACCCCCTGGGCGTCAGGCCCTTCCCACCCCCTCGTCCTCTCTCCCTCTCTTTCCTTCTCCCTCTGCCCGCTCTCGCTTTCTCCTTTGTTCCCGAGAGCACTCTCTCTTGTCAGGTCCCACCCAGTGGCTCTCCTTACCGTCAGGTGTGAGGGGTTTTATGGGACATTCTGTATCTTTTTACACACACACACACACACACACACACACAGGCTTACAAAAAATGCTCCATTATTTTTGCTTTAAGGCTCTGCATTTGTTGCCATACATTTAACCTTGAAGGTTTTTTTATGGAAAAAAACTGGTATTTAGCACTGTTTTGTTAGAGCGTGTGACACAGCAGCAGGATGCCGCACCTTCAAACTCCTTTAATTGCCTCCAACTGACTTTTAATCGGGATGATTACTCAGCTATTAAGATAGCTTTTGTGTCCTGGCACTCACATTTCAGAGTGTGTAATGTGATCACAGTGTTTGTGTGTGTTGACTTCTGTGCTTTTTCGGTAAAAAAATATAACATGAATTTCCACGAAGTATGATGGTACTATTCCTGTATTACAGCAGGAAAAGGAAAGACATTTATCCCATACGGTAAGTCTTGTGGACTACTGTAGATTGCTCTTTGAGTGGCCCTGCCAGAATGGGATGGCTGGCCGCCCCCATGCATAAAGTATGTCGGTGACATCATTGTCTCATTCCCTTACTCTTTCTTTTTCTTGATGTGCGTGTATCCCCATGGTGTAAGCCGCCTGCAGAATTACTTTTGTGTTGTAGGGACAAACAAAAGAAAACAGATGTTTGGGAGGGAGGGGGGTATTCACCAAAACTGTTTTGGACAGAGGACACACTAATCATAGCCATAATACTAACTTACGCCGTGGAAAAGGACAGTGTTAAGACCGGGTTCTCCAATAGAGGACGCTTTGTGTGTGTGTGTGTGTGTGTGTGTGTGTGTGTGTTGGAGAAGGCGGGCTATGTCTGCTAAGCGCAGGAAACGCTTTCAAAGCGTCTGTCCCTGGAGAGTTGTTATCCACTGCCAGAAACACACTACTGCTGTTTCCAGTGCTGCTCAGGCACACTCTCTGTACACTACTCTTTCATTTTTAACTCTCTTTTTACTTTCCTTCACTCTCTCCTTCACCCTCTTAGCATTCATTCCATCACCTTTGTGACGCCCTCCAATATCCTGTCCCTGGGGCTAATTTAAAACCATTTGGGGTACTATTCTGGGCAACAGGTTTAATTTCTCAAATAAAAAAATATATTTGTACTGAACTAGCATAAGGGTTGCAATGAATGAAAATGTGTGAGCACACCTATGAAATATGTGCATAGTGCATTTAAATCCCAATCCACTGTTTTGGTTTCTAACCATTAAGTTTTTTTTTTTTTGTTTTGTTTGTTTGTTTGTTTTGTTCTTGTTTCTACCCTTTTCTTTTTATTCCACATTACCTCTACGTCAGTTGAAATGGTTTGTACCTGGAATTTTTAGTTTCTCTTAAACACCTTGGCACCAAAATGTGAGGGCCTGAAACGTGAGCCTATAGTTAAACAAAAGCCAATATTTACTCAAATGGAGCGGAAAAAGAGAAAATGAACGCGCCTCGTAGTTCTGTTGACCTCTAGCCTTTCACCCTGTCAACATTGCGGGGGGTGGGAATCCTAAGTGACATGGAGTCCTTAACCACCCCACCCTTGATGTTGGAACTCTTTTTGGATATATGGTTTCCTGGAGTCCAGTTAGGGCGCAGTTAGGGCAGGGTGTTTGGGCCGCAGGGTCCGAGAAAAACACTTTGCTCTCTGCTTAGCATCATCCTCCAGGAAACACACACAAGCTCTTTAGTGTAGGATGCCTCCTAGCCATCCCAGCTCTTATATAAATGTTAAAAAGCCCCTTTGGGTGTGTAATTTTTCTGGAATGTTGGAATATTTTGGATGAACATTTTCTTCCCTGTTGTCACAGATTCCAGCCCAGTTCACCTTGGTTCATTGGTGCAACAATTGGGTGCATCCATGGGTTCATGCGCCGTCTCTCTGCAGACACAAACATAGCAGTCCTGTACTCCTAGCACTCTAGACATGCAGGCATCCCCCTCGCTCCTTCCCTTCCTCCTTCCTTCACTTTCCACTCTCCTCGACCATCTTGCAATAATAACCTTGTTTGTCTCCTCCACAACAAGCACTCCGGATTTAAATCAGTAACTAAATACCCCAATTCTGTAATTGTCCAGTGTATGTAAATAATTATATTGTTTATAGGGAATGGGTCCCCTCAGTAACATAATGTTTTAATGGACTGCCTTTGATTAGTACATATAAACAAAGCAAAACTTTTATTTTGCTTATTTAATTCCAGCAACCTTTATAGTTTAAAAATAGCCTTACCTAATATTTACAGTTTTAAATTTTACAAGGCGTTACTCGACATAAATTGCAGTATAAAATTTAAGAACTGCAGATGATCAGGGCAGACTGTGAAGTCAGTAAACTCTACGGTTTGTTGCATTTGGAAGGCTCCTGAAAAGATACGGATTAGAAATTTTGCTTCCAGATAGGAACAGTTAAATCATCACAATGCAGCATAAAAGGCTTTAGATTGTAAACTGTTTAATGTTAGTTTAAATTGATTCGGTTTAGATCTCTCCTTTCCTGAAATCGAACCACCCTGCCCCAGTCAGCCCCAGATTGCATTATATCATGCCAATTGGACATAAATGTGCCTCACATAGTGCGTCATAGGTTTTCCATGCTTAACCAAACATGCATTATTAGGTAATACACAACTCCAGCTATTTTCAGGGGATTCTACAAGGTGCAATTCCCTCTTGTAATGCACATCTGCACATTTTCCTTGGTTCCTTGTTGAACCGATTTACTAGCAGCTGGCGTTATTGCTCCCTGATGCACTGTTTTGATCAGAGTGGTGCTAGCGTCCCTTTTGTACCCATGTGTAAGTGGCTTGTTTAGCTCAGCGGAAGCAGCACATCCAGTGTGACTTCACTAGTAATTCTTTGAAGATGTTTATTTTATTTATATATATACAGTAACTGAGTCATAAGCCCAATTATCTTCATCATTCCTATCCCCATCATTACCATTCCTCAAAATCATATTCATCATTCCCATTATGAGAAATTACATGGTCATGGCCACCTCTTTATTTCATGCATGTACTCATGTGATATAAAGTCATTGTTTCCTCCAGATACAGTTCAGCCTTCTGGGTGGATGTCCCAACACTACACACTTTAGTTTCGGCTATCTTGACCTTTGGGTCTGTTTGTGTTTTGGTGTTCTGACTGGATTTTCCCAGCAACTGTCCGGTGACTAATTCCCAGCATGTTAACTTACTAGACCTTCACCTGTGACTCTGTAAGTGCCACCCTGCTCAGATTCCTCTCTGAATATAGACCTGTTTGCTGTCTCCAGAGGGGTGTCACATTGTCATTCCTTGGGCCCCATTAAGACATCCAAACAGTACACTTGTGTCTGGTGCATTCGTCATCCCTGGAGACTGCAAACTCCACAAGCGCCAGGGTGGCTAGCACTTTATCCAGTCACATGCTGTGTGCACGCTTGCATGTGTGCACCTTTTTCAGTGAGCACAGTCTTGAGGCAGATCATCATAGACTACCCATGTGTTTCACAGGAAGAGATGGTCTGTGCCTGTTATCACTCACAGGTTTGAATAGATGGATCTTCAAAAAAGAATGAAAGATTTTTTTTCCTGGTTGATTTTTATAGCGGTATAGCCAGAGTGAGTCACCTTCTGTCCTTGTAGGGCTTCCTCGTCTCCAGGTCTGGTCTGCATCATGAGGTGCGGGTTCCTGTTAGTTCCAGCTGGATGCTGACTCATTCCCCTCACCTTGAACCCACCCCCCACCCCTCCATTCCTCACCTCACAAACCTGTAGTGTTCTCTGAGGTGTTCAGGCCACTCTCCCAGTTGGTCCTGGCAACTGGACTAAGTATAACTCCGAACTGCAAGGCTAAATTAGAGGGAACGTGTGGAGTGTGGTTTGTTCAGACTACCTCATCTTTGTCATTTAAAATGATCAGTTAACATTTTGACTGGAGATTGAATGGAGATTACATAACCATTAGGCCTAAAAACCTTTCGGTGTTGTTATTGGTGCCATTTGTGGTGGTGAACGCGCTTTGTGTCAGACGCAACTTATGCCAGATGTCTCTTGTGGAAGTCGGACAAGCGGTTTGAAAATCAAAATATCCAGTGAGGGTGCCAAACTGTCAGTTCCAGTCGAGCCATTCATGGGTTCAATTACGTGGTCAGCTACAGGAGCCAAGGAATGCATTAGGTCCCTCACCCACTGCTTGAAATTACATAAGCTTTATGAAGGTTTTATTATTATTTTTATTTTTTTTGGTAGTTGTGTTGCCTGAGGTATTGTAAGCGAAGGAAGGCACGGCAGCCACATATTTGCTTCTCTTTTTATTATGTGCCATAGAAAGAGCCACAGGAATGACAGCAGGATGCAGTTGTTTTGTCCTTTTGATCTCTGCAGACTGCATTCTCTGATTCTTTGTTTTCATTACTTTGGTGACAGAAGAATACTATGTGAAACTAAAAAAAAAACAACTATGTTGGGATCATAAATGTTTTTAAAAGATTAATTTAGAAATAGCTGTGATTTTTAGAGAGCCATAAAATGCATATAATGTAATAAAAAAATGTCTGCTTATATTTGTCTTTTAATTTGTCATGAACACAAATGAGGACACGAGGGTGTCCCGTGTGTCCTGTGCCTATTGAAGTACTAGTGGTTAGTGTCAGTTTTGAAGTAGCTGTGTGGTCTCGGACGAAAGGGGAGAAGGATTTCTGTTGATCCCCAGGGAGTGTCCGTCTCAGGAGCAGCGTTCATTGTTTACACTCTAAACAGGCAAGGGAGGATGATGTGATGTGACACCCTGACAAGACCCATTTCAGACTGAGGGCTTCTAATCATCTCAAATCCCACAGAAAAAAAAAATCAGACTGCAGTTTTTGGCCTCTATCAATAAGGGTGACTTTTGTTTCTGTCACACCTGATTTGTGATTTGACTCATTATATCATGCATCATTATTGATTAATATATTTCATTTAAATAGGACATTGTCTGTACTGTTACCATTGCTTAAAACTTCTTACACTGTTATTAATGAAAATACACAGAGATATTTTCTCCTTTGTAATCTCCACTTATCTGGGACAGAATTACAAATTAGAATGTTTTCTACTGTTATGAATGCGCCAGCATGTCCCAGGTACTAACAAAGCACCTGGACAAAAAAAGTTCAAGTCCCTACGTGTCATTGCGTGTTCTCAGTGCAGAGGTCACTATGGTTACCAGGTGGAACCGATTAGAGTGCGGTGGACAGGAGCCAGGTGCGCCGTCTGCCACCCGTTGAACAGTAGCTACACCAGAGGGTAAAACTGAATAAGAAAGGCAAGACTGTTTGCTGCCTTTTCTCTTCCAAATCCGTTCTCCAGTGTGTGTGCACCATGGGACCATTCTCTGAGGTAAAGGGAACACCTTGTAACTGTTGTTTCCAGACCCTTTTGCAGATTTAATACCAGTGGCCCTCCTTTTTTTTCTTTGTTGTTTGTTTGACCGCAGTCAACACAAAACTTTTAGAGAGCATGTGTTGTCTTGTTTACGTTTCGATAATTTTTTTTCTTTGCAAGGATGTGGTAATGATGTGATGATGTCTGTATGAACTTCCTGAAAAGGGTTCTTCAGTGTTTCAGGGTCAGAAGTAAAACAGACAATTATTCCTGCAGGACAGAAAGGACTTTGATGTTTGTACATTACTTGCCTGGTCAGCCTGTCTGCATTCCAAACAGAAGTTGTCTCACCGTTATAGATATAATCCAACCATCTATTCAGCCTTTTTCCATTGTTTCTACAAAAGTCTACTGAAGAGCAAAGTTTTTTTGATTGATTATGATTTGATCAAAAAAAGGAATTGGCTTCCCTTAGTACAAAACAGATGTCCGGCAGCTACAGTTCACTTAAAATTTGATCAATATGCATAAGGTCTAGGGCTGTCTCGAAGTGGCGCAGATTGTTCCATTTCCTTGTCCAAGCAGTGACGTAACATCCCAGAGAGGTAGCAGTCACTGACATGAATCAGCTCAGCAAAAACCCTCTTGGGAGCTCCCCTTTTGCCCCTTGACCTAGAGGTGACAAGGTCTTCAGCAAGGCATTCATCCCACCAAGGTTTTAGCTTGGATGTGTTAATGACAAAGAGCGCACGGCATTCACACTTTCCAGGAGAAGTCCCCTCTGAATGCTTGTTTGCCAAGACAGCCATGCTAAAAAGTTTTTGTAAAAAAAAAAAATTGGTCATGCTAAAGACATTTTTCTCTATTGTTGCAGAATTTTCAGTGATCACTTTTAAATTAAATATTAAAACTGCAGGTCGCTAATTAGTGTGTCCCGTGTGACCTGTGTACATTAAATGGAAGGCCAACATCAGTCTTCTTTTTCAGATACTTTTTGTATCAATTGTTAAACTGTCAGATCTGTACAGGATGGTTGCTTTTTGTCATGCTCTTCGTCCACGTTTAAATAAATATACCGTCCTAATGCAATATGCAGTTTCTTGTCACTGAAGGTGCTATTCAGGATTTTAAAAGGCACAGAATAGTCTCATCTGCAGTCAAGTTTCAGCTCTTAAACTATTTTGTTGTCTGTATTCAATAATGTTATGCTGAATGTAAATATATGCTTTATGCATGTGTCGTATATTTGTTTTTTACCTGTTAAAAACTAATTCCCTGAGTTCCCTGAGCTGTGCCTCAAGTTTGCATCCCACCTTTTTAATGCCTTCCTTGTCTAATGATCCCAAATATCTCTAAAGCCACATTTCTTCTGTGATTAAAGGTAGATAAGGACTAGGTCTACTGGCCAAGTTGTTTATCCTTTGTCAGGGTTCAGTTTTCCTTTTTGTGTCAAATATCTTTGTCTTTCTCAAAAGGTTTCAAAAGGAAATTGAACCATCAGTACTATTTTTTTCTGCAAGTATGTCAGTCAGTGTCAAAACTGTCTTGACATATTTGACACTATTGGCCAAAATCAGTTGCTCTAAGAAGAGTGCATTCCTGTCATGACCTGTAGTCATTTTGCACAGACATCCGACTTGCTTTTCATCCCTCTTGTTTCTTGGAAATTGGCTTGCATTCTCATTTCAGCCTTCCTTGTTTTTTCAGCTGTCTGTCCCATCGATTGAAGTTCTGGGTCAAATTATTGGTCAGTCATTTTATTATGGCCTGGTTCCCAAATGAATCAGTGAGCCACTCTCTTGCAGATAAACTAAGCAAACAAAGTTCCTTGGAATCTCTGCACGACATGGTGTGGTGGTATGTCGCTAATAGATGATGTGGTGATGGTAAAAGATGATTTGTAAAATGATCTGTTTTACAAAATAGTCTCACCAAATGTGGGCTGGTGTGTTCAGTTGCCATTTCATCATAGTAGACTGCATAATACATTGTTATTTTTTTAGAATGTGAAAAGGGATTTTTAGAAAACGTGACCAAAACTTGGAGAGGTGTTTGTGAGTGGGGAAACGTATACTTCTATTTAAGTGCTGGATTCCTCTTAACCGTTATGTAAAGATATGTCTGGATTTTGCTTGAGGCAGTATTCATTTGCCCAGGCCTGATCTCAAATGGTACAACCGATGTGTCAACAGACATAGAGAAACTCCTATCAGACTCAGTTGTGTTTTTACACCCCCAGGCTGCAGGGGCTGTTAGTTTGGAAAATTCTGTAGCTTTTTTTGACTAATACTTTATTGCCGATTTGTGGTCTGTGGTTTAGAATTCTGTGTTCTCAGCGGTGAGGCCACAGGTATGCATTGTGTCTGAGGCGGCCTGGTTCTGAGGTCAGGACCAACCAGTGAAAACTGACAGTCACACACCCACATCCCATCTCTCCCTCTTTCATCAAGAACGATGTCATTTGTGATGAGATCCATCGCATAGTTTTTTTTTCCCCCTCAAAGAAAATGTTTTTTTAAGGCATGATCATGTCCTGTCAATTTGGCTACTCTAGGCGATGCAAGTAGTCAGTGTAAGTAGTTTTTGGATGCATCTGTGTGTGAGCTTTTAAGATTCTGTCCAGATGGCCGACCTGATCCTGCCCTTGTCTGCCACTAGTGTTCAGAAGGAATCTGAGGAGAGATGAGGTTGATGACCATGAGATGGGTCTGTTTGAGATGGAAAAAGCACTTCTTTCTCTTTAAACACCCTGTGCTAAGATTGGATGGTTATTGCTAATCCCATCTACCCCTCGTTGATTGCAATCAGGCTTCTGTACAAGCCAGTGGTTGTTCTCTGAAAAAGTTGAGCCATGTTAAACACCACAGCCTTGGGTCGTCACCTACCATTCCTTGCCTCCAAACAGCTGTAGTCCTTGACATGGATTTGGGATAATTACTCACTGGTTCAGTGGCACTTTATGCCATTCTGCACACCCACCAGACCCTGCTCTCATTCCCAACTAAAGAAAAAGGAAACAACACACCAAACAGACAGACGCCTAGAGACGTGATGGTGCTCCATGCTCCACTGTGTCCAGCCTGCTTCCTTATGGGGTCTCACTTCAGCTTGTGTGTGTGTGTGGGTTGGTTGGAGAGCCAAGGAAGAAGCCTGGTTGTTTTGTTATCTCATAAGGATGTGTGCTTTTCTGACCCTGGTAAGAACTGCACGTTTTATCAGGACTTTCCATTGAGTCAGACTACCAAATCTCTCTTGTGGTGAATTTGGCAAATGACTCAATACCAACACTTTTCACAATAGTTTGCATTTGTTAGATACCTTGCCATAGCTTTATGCTTTGTTGCCCATGTGAAATGCCATAGAAGCACTGGGGGTGTTTGTGTACTGAGACACACACAGATGGTATTTTTCAATGCCTAAAGTGGACCACCCTTGACCAGGGAGTAGTAAGGTGGGTAAGGGGCACCCTCCAAGGTAAAACGACTTTTAACTACTACGGTTTGACTGTTATGTTCACCACCACCACCACTCTACGGCATCTCTTTTTATAGAGATGGATGGTTTGCAGTGGAATGCTTTGAACACTCCGAGTGTCTTTAATGACTGTTGCACAGACCTGTTAGCTTGCCTCCTCACTCACACACAAACAAACACAGACTCTCTCTCTCTCTCTCTCTCTCTCTCTCTCTCTCTCTCTCTCTCTCACAAGTGCACAAGATCGGAGAAAATACCGAGTCAGGTGTGGTAAGCGCGTGCTTACGTTTATGCACAAGCCTGGGTCTTGCACCCCACCCCCTTTCTGTACTGGCATGTTTATCACAATCAGGGTAGGGAAATGTGTCGTCATCTTCTAGACCTGTGTGGATAGTGATTACAGTCATTTCAGAATGCTCATTTTCATGTGGTGTCAGCATGCCCACACAGATTCAAAAAGTGTTTTTTTTCCCCAGTCCCCAGATGGCTACAGCAGACTGTTAATGGAAGAGATGTAAGGCAGAGATTTTGAAGACTGTCTGTAGGAGCAGTTCAATGTCTGAGCTGAAAGAACATCTTCATTAACATTATGTAAGACTTGCTGGATAGACTATCTATTAAGTGCACAAAAACCATCTTGAATCACCACCATTCCAAGCTTACAGGCCAAAAGGGAAAAAAAAAAAAAAAACGTAATTTTGAAACATGTAATATGTAATATCTGAAATTCATTTAGCAATATCCTGAACCACAGCTCAAAATTAAATGTAATTTTAGCAGTCTTGTTTTGACAGGAGCTATGTGTTTGGAAGGCTAAACTGCATAAAAATCATCAGGAATCAAACAAGTCAACTTTCCAGATTAGATTAGGTTTGAAGAAAGGAACAGAAGACCAACTTCTTTTTTTCCAGCAGCCTTAGTCTCTCACTGTGCTATGAAGAGTGTTTAGCTTAGGGCTGAGAAGCATAGCAGGCTAGCAGGGGTGACTGGAGAAGGCTGAAGGAGGTTGGCAGGCCTGTCCCCTCGGATGGTTGCAGTGTGCCTATTTGGGTTGCCTTCATCCCTTGGAAAGAAATGAAGACATTCTTGCAAAATAACCTGAGAGGCTTTAACAGCCACATTTTTTCGGTGGCCCGTCATTGCCTGTTGACCAAGGTCCGGCGTCAAGCATGAACTTTCCATTTCTCCTGAAGAGTTATACAATCTTTTCAGCTCTTGTTTTGTTCTTTCTGACTGTTTTCAACTTTTAAAATATTTAGATTCTTTTTCCAAGTGGTGGATATTGAATTTCTTTTAATTGTTTAATTTGCTTGTAAATGTAAATACTGATAATCTCTTGGACCCCCATTCCTTCAAAGTATTTGTAACCTAATAATCTTGGAAAGTAAAACTTTAAACACCCTCCAGAGGTTTGACCTGAAGTGGCTGTGCAGTGTTTTACATGTAGACATGTTGACCATATAGTTATTTCCTCAACTACAATGCTGCCTTGCAACCCAGTAAGGCCAAGAGAGTTACAATCAGAATATTGCCTGCCATTGTAAAGAAGGAAGGCCAATTAGGTGGTTCAATAGAACTCTCATGACCATAACTTGGGAGGAATTATGTGAACAGGTCTAAGACAAATAGACTTCCGCTTCAAGGTCAACAGAGGTCAAAGCCTCACAGTATGTGTATTTCTGGGAACTAAAATATACAAATGGTACTGCAGCAGTTGAGGGCTCATATGAGCTGTGGATCAAGAACTTGAACAGTGTGTCTTTTCATTTTACATCCCATAATTTTGCTTGTGGTCCCCTGGGAAGATTACCAACTGCCATTGTACACATTATCCTTTCCACTTAAGCAAAGAAAGACGGAGCTTTTTGTTTGCAAAACAAGAATCAGGAGAAAGATTGGTGGTGCTCCAGAGATTCTCACTCTCAGCCTTCCTTCTCACAGTCAGTACAAAAATATTTCGAGCCACAGTGCAATAACAAATCCCAGTTTATTCTGCATCCTCTGTGTCGTCGTATCTTCTTCAAATAGTTCTGCAAGGCCAAAGCAGAAGTTCTCCGGTATTGCAGCTCTCTCACGCAAGCAAGCGTTGGGTTTCCTTTCCCCCTGCCCGGGCTCCCCCTTGCTTCCTCTTTGTGCAGAAATCATATGCAAACAGCAGCTCAGATTGGAGAGCCTCATGACTTCTGATTTATGCATTTTTTAGCAGATTATTATCCAAAGTGGCTTACATATTTTGTCAGGTATCAGTTAGTTCAGGGACAGTCTACCCAAAAGCAATACATTGCCTATGTGACAAACCTGCATCTCTGGCTAGTGCCAGAGTCTAATGTGCTGTGGTGCACAGCGATCCTTAAGTTGCCAGACCTCTGAAAGGCAGTACCAGAGCCATGGGGTGATTGTGTGGGGTGTTTGAGCGTATATGGGCAGTTTCCCTTTGTTTTCTCTGGCGAGGACAATCAAAAGCTTGTCTTTGCCTTTCAGGGACAATTACTTTAATGTCAGGAAATGTTAGTATTAGAGTAGGCCTTGCCATTTGAAATTTCCATTCTGTTAATCAGTTTAGCCCCATGTAAAGCAAATGGTCCATGTGAATGATCAATCATTAATATTATTCCCTATGATTTGTTTAATTTTCTTTCATTTTGTATTCTTAATGAGGCTTTTGTTCAAGGCAAAGTACATTTGCAAGAAATTAATGGCTTTAACATTGCACTTTGGGCTTTTGACAAATGGCAGGGTAAGTTCAAATATGTCTACAAAAATGACAAACATGAAAAGGCAAACATGATATGCAGTACAGATACATTACTCTACACAAATAACAATTCTCTTCAATTTTGTCCTTAATGCACCCTTGTGTTGGGCATAAAAGTGTAAAAGAATGAACTTTGATACAGAGTGTGTATTGCTGTATGTTGCTGATACTGGTTTGCGAAGTTTTTTTGGGCACAGTTTTTGTGTGTGAGCCTGTCACATGTGACACTGGTGTTTAGACGTGTTTAGAACTTGGTAGCCTCAACAGAGCGCCTCCTGGATTTACACTTCATTGCCCTCTTATACCCATTAGCCATCGCCAAGCAACGCATCTAGAATACCTTTCAACTCTGTGTATGCCAGAGTGTGCATGTGTGGCTGTATGTGTGTTTGGTGGAGAGTTGGTGGTATACAGGTCGCCAGCACGCTCTTCCTTGAAACGTGATTGAGCTGTTCTTCAGGACTGTTTGGCAGGCATCATGATGTTTTTTTTTTCTTCATAGTCAAAATGTAACCCAGGAATGGGTGCCCTTGTGATTTAAAACCAGAAACCACATGTAAAGGTTGGATCTTCATCAGCATTGCCTTTCACTGCCCCCGTCCACCTCCACCTTCCTCCTTTTGGCTGTCATCCTGCTTCTCCTGCCTGTTTGGTTATGTAACACACTTGAAGGCGAATACTTGACCACTCAATACTTGAGTTTCCAGACTAATCTTTCCTTTTGTAACTTACGAAAAAATGGTCTTTTTGTCTCCCCACTTCTGGTTATGTGCTTCTAGAAATAGTTGCAAGTACTTGCACATGTTCAGTTTTTTTTTTTTTTTTTTTTACTTTAGGAATGAAAGGACATTACTCTCCAGGCAGTTCCTGTGTTTTTGGCATTAACCCACCGGCAGGTACTAGGCTACTGCACATGTCTGGCTGAGGGACTAAGGGCCCCCTCTTCCCACCGCCCTCCCCTAACTTTATTACTTTCATTACTTCGATACCTTTTTGAAGATGTTGGCACCAATGCCAGGAGAGGAGGAGCACAAGTGGAGGAAGGCTGGGCCAATTTCTGATTGATTCCTGCTGTCTGGTTATCTAGACTTATCTAGCCAAAATCATCAGAAGAGTATGGATCAGTCTTCTTTGGACATGTTAGATGATTTAAAATTTATTTTGAGCATTTCTGTCAGATTTGCCTTTATTTGAATAGGACGGTGAATAGTTACAGAAAAGTGGTTGGAGAGAACCTGGTAATTTTGGACCTGAGCATTTAAAGGTCTCATTCCATTGTATTTTCATTAATTTTGTGGTGGTCTCTTGTCTAAAATAATGTCATGAGAGTTGGTTTTGACAAAAATATGCAGTGGTTGTCTTGTTTCAAGCTATTTTATTTAGGTGAAAACGAGAGCAGGGATAGCGTGAGAGGATTCTTATGAATATGAATGATATGCAAACGTATCGCCTCTGATTGGCTAACAGCACTGTGACACTCCCTCTAGTGGGTCAGTCTGCAGGCAGCCTAATAATGTTTTCTTGAGGGTGGCCTAACTGCATAGCTAATGTTTAATGTGACGTAGGCTTGTACAGCTTTTCCGATTCGCTCGTTTTTCCCGTCAGTTTTCTATCACAGGCGAATACAGACTACAGGGGTTGGAGAGCATTTTAAAGTTGAGCATACAAGTGCAACTTGGGCTAACCTATGGTAATGTAAAAAAAAATCAAGTATCAAACGGTTTATTTTGGAAGGAGACCTTTAAATGTTGGATGGATGCTGCAGCGTGTATGTCACAGCGCCCCCTAGATATTAAGCTGCCATAAAATAATTTATTTTCAGTCTATCCATCTTCTTTTTTATCACTGTCCCAGAGAACATGTTGGGTTGTAAATTCTCTTCAGACACTGTTCGCAGGAAATAAGAACAACATTAAATCAGTGTTTGTTTTATTTTTAAATTCTTACAAAACAAGAAGCCACCTGCCAGTACTAAACCTTTCTAATCAGCCGAAAATATAACCTTGTTGCATGTGGTAAGGCTATGATTCTCTGATTGGCATACTTAGTCTTCTTTGGAAGACCTTGCTTCAGCAGTGCAGCTTTAGATAGGCTGTTTAGCTCATCAGGATGCATTTAAAAGCTGGTGGTCAAGGCAGAGGCCAATATCCTCAAGTGAATGATGGGATATGCTCTCGCTTGTTTCTGGTTTCCTTGCTTCGTTGCGGCGCTGAGTGCTCACACGCTGCAGAACCCTCTTTTTGCTACAGCTGTATTGCAGCTATATATTGTCAGTCACTCTGGTGAATTCTAGCGATTTCTCTCATCACACCACATGTGTATGTTGTTATCTTGAGTCACAGTGCTAGAGGGTCTGCAGTCCACTTTGATTCTGTGTTTTTGATGGGTTTGTTTGCCCTTTGTTGACCCATAGCCACATTCAATCATTTCTCCCCTAAGGAAGACTCTAGAGAGATCCACATCTTCAAAAAGGAAAGAAAGACACCCGCCCCCAACAGCTTTCAAAGAAATGTAATGACATGTGTGACACCCTTTGCTATTTTGCTTTCAGCACTTATTAGAGAGACTAGGCTCCAACTTTATTTCAGCATGAACCTGGGGACATTTTCTTGATTAAGTTATTGCATAACTTTTAAGTTGGTAATGAATCGAAGCCACACGCATCCTGCAAACACTTATAATGTCAGCTAAGACTTTGGGGGCCGGGGGATGGGGGAAAGGAGAACGTTCTACCAATTAAGCTATCTACTGTATTAAATAAAGCAGATTTCTTCACTATGAGTAGTGGTACCAGAAACCGTTCTAACAGATCTTTGATGTAACCCTACACTTTGGTGAACTTTCCAAAGTCATGCTCTGGCTTGAAAGTTTTCTGTACATCCAGTTCAGAGCAGCACTTTCTTTTCTTTTGATAATTTAGCATCTGTTTACAAACCCATCATGGGAGGTCATTGTTCTTAAGTCTGTTTAAAGTCTGTCCTCAAGACTTAAAAAGTACATATAACTGTGCACAGGTTTCAGTGGGGGTGCAACAGTGCATGTGTGGGTCTGAATGTGCACGTGGGGGGTTTGTCATCGCCTCTCACTGCCTCAACTACCTCCTAGGGCCTCTGTTGAGAAAAACGCAGTGGCGTAGTGGGGGTACATCCATCATACCCAATGCATGGAAGCACTAGCAGCACCTCTGTCTGGAACTACAGACTGTAGACGCTGTCCTATACCTGTCATCAAATTCTCACCAGCCCTCTCCTACCTCGTTCAAACGTTGCATTTAAGCAGATGGATGGGCAGGCCCTGGTAGCGCTAGCAATAGACACGTGCTAGACGTCCGGCTTGCCAGATGAGTGCTTCCAGATGGAGGAGTTTCTAAACACACATTAGAGAGATCAGCACATCAGGAGAGATCAAATTATCAACCATTTATCTCGCAAGCCATCACATTCCTTCTGTTCCCAGGCTACACAATACATCTCTGAACTCTAGTCTGTTATCAGGAGACGTTTTAATGAGCACCTTTTAGGGGACAACCACAAGTCCAGTAAATTGTTTCAGTAGTGAAAGGTGCTGGAGCTGTAATGACAGCCTCTGATTAACAGCGATAAGGTCTTGCCGTAACTCGTGACAAGTGGGATGTGTCTGCAGACTTGAGTAGTTTGCCACCATGCGTCTCATTAAATCTGTTGTAATGCCTTGTTAAACGCTATTGATTTACTACCACGTCTTCCTCTTTTTTATGTGGGTGTTGAACTTGGTTTGGTTCGGACCTCCGTTAACACAGCCAAATGTTTTTGAAATATCCTGAATGGGCCAAAAGATTATGTAGACAAATTATTACAGGACTGATACAGCGTAATAATACTGTCATCATATTGTTTATATTTTCAGTAGTTCCAGGCATATCTGTTTTAAGGACTTACCCAGACCCAGGTTTTTTTTAGTACGTTATTATGGTTGGTGTGTTGGAGCATGGCTCTTTTGTATTCCCTCCCAAAAATAAACAAACAAAAAAAATGTTTTTTAGCTCAGATCTTTTTTACACATTTCTCTGCGTTGCCATTGCTCACCAGGTGAAAGCCAGGTCTGGAACTCATTGCTTCTGTTTTATTGGCTTTGAATCAGACTGTATTTGTGGATGACGTCAGTTGCCATCCATCACGCTGGCATGGTGCTCCCTGGAGTCACATGGAGCCGCCAGCCACCTTCAGGTCACCACCATTATGGCTCCCATAAGTCTGATCTCGTGTGCTCTTTGTGTGTATCTCTCTCTCTCAGCATCAACAACAAGCTGCAGCAGCCAGAGGCAGCATCAGGGGTGCTGGAGTACGCCATGAAGCACTTTGGTGAACTGGTGAGTGCACATGCCTCATCTTCTCTCTCTGTCTCTAGATCCCTCCCTCTTTCTCTCATCTCTCTCCCTCTCATCTTCCTGCCCCTATTAGTTCTTTATCCTGGGTAATACAGAAAACACCACTTAATAGACCTTAAGAGATTGCTCAGTCTTCTTCAGAGCGTCTCTCTCTCTCTCTCTCTCTCTCTCTCTCTCTCGTAGTCATGCATATAAGTGGCCTTCCCTTGGCTGCAGGATGAGTACAATTTAAGGCACGTGCCCCAGGACATGGGGGGTGGAGGGTGTGTTTTATTGGTCATAATGTTTATTTTTGTCACTTTTAAATATACTTCATCTCAAACTAGAATAGATAATGCCTCCTAGTTTATTCCACCTGTAAGTAATCAAAGTGCTTTTTGTGCTTTTCAGTTTGTTTAATTATGATTAATGTAAACTGCATGTTGAGATCTAGATGATCCTGTTATTATGTTGTGTGTAGTTTGGTCCATTTCTTCAAATGTGCCTCTTGTCCAGCGACAGCAGTCAAATTTACTGGACTCTGGATTTACACAGACATTTGTTGGTGGAGTAGATGGTCTTTCTGCCTTCGTAAACATGATGTTGCTCCCTTGATGAAGGGCATGCCGCGTTGAGCAGTGCAGTATTCCTCCTCCTATTTATCCAGACATCATTTTCTTTTACGTAATATGTGGCAACTGTGTCGTCGCACGTAACCCCAAGTGTCTCGGCCACTGCCCCTTGCTTTGAGGTATGAAGCTTCACACTTTTGCTGCTGTCCCCCTCTGAATGTCTCATGTTCTCCAGAAGGACGTCTTCCAGATATGAACTAATCTAATAAATACAAGACATGCCTTGGACACTGACACAGCCATTTTTTTTTTCCTTCCCCCATCCCGTTGCGTAAGGCGTCAGAATGGACCTCTTTGTTTGACTCATTTCCTTTCCCCGTGTTTGCTTAATTGTAACAAGATGTAATTGTGCTGTCCAGCAATCATCTGCTGCCTGATCACGTCTTTTCTTGGTACATGGTGGTCTGGTGTGACCTTTCTGTTTTGGCACATTAGGACGGTGATCTACACATCATTATCAAAGCATCACTATAAATGAATGTGGTCTGGTAGCTGAAAAAAAAAAAAACGTCTCTGATGCCAGTGTTAAGGGAAGTGTTGTCGGCATGTGCAAGAAGCAATTTGCATACCAGTGAGCGACATTAAGAGAACATTTAAAGAACGTTTTATGCACAATTTATTTTATTGAGTGTCTGAATTGAGCTCAGAGCAGTCTCCACTGCGTGAACCCTCCCACTGTTTCACAGGTTGGTGCTTTGATTTTATAAGCCAGCTGCCCTCGTTCTTTTTCTCTCTTTTTTTTTCCAAGTTTTGCTGGTAATTGTCTCTGTGCCTGGTTGATGGAAGTGTCAGGCAAAGATTTCCAGAAGCCCAGAGACCAGAGTTGCCTGTCCGCCACTGAACTCTTACTCTTACCCTACTAAGGAAGCAGCCTTAATCTGAATTCTGATAACTAGCCACTATGTACTGTTAATACTTCATGTATAGACTGAATAATTACCTGTGGTGCAGAATGTTGCATGTATGTAGATCACTAGTGTGGTATACAGTATGCTGCTCGAGGAGTCCTCTCCCGGTCCGTGCATAAAGTCTTTTTAAAGTTCATCTAGTCGGCCGAATCACCAGGTGATTACAGGTCAAAAGAGGACACCTCCTCTTTGTCCAGGTCAGATGCAATAGCTCAGTCTGCCAGATGGAAGAGAGCACTATTGCATACATGTCTCACCGTGAAGCAAGTATATAGGCAAAAACATCCAAAACTATATAGGCAAGTCTATCTTCAGAAATACGCAAAAATCTAACTGTTTCTATAATAGTTTCCAAGTAATATCTATCCAAATGCAATTTAAATGTTATTTGCAAGTAAGTACATGCTTTTCATCCTGTGTGGGAAATTCAGTGCATTTAACCCAATTATTAATTGTGAATCAGGACATCAGGACAGGATCAGATGAAGCTCACACCAACCCAGAGGCAATGGGCTGCCTACAGCAGGCCCAGGCAACAGTGAAGGGGTTAGGTGCCTTGCTCATGGGCACTTTAGCTGTGGTCTACTGTTTGTTAAAACACAGCTGCCCGTATTATGAATTAAATCAAATCAAGTGAATATAGTCTAATAGAAGATGTACTAATGTACTATAGAAGATTATAAAAATTATGTAATTCATTTCTTATGCATTCATCTCAATTGGACTCAAATAAGGTTTTGCCTCTGAACTATTTCCTCTCATTTTTGCATTTGCTGTTTTAATTGTATTAATCTGTTGAAATCGACACCTAAGGCAGAATGTAACGGGCATCCCTGTGGACTTGAATGGCCAGAAAGTCTTGTGTTGTTTACTACCGAATCCGTCCTCACCTGTGCCTCTAAACACAGCTGACAGTAGCTGTTAGCGCTGTCCGTGTCTAGACCTGTGAGCAGCCCTCAGTCTCCTGGAGGCTAGCGCTGCTGTCCGCATGTTTATTTTTCCCTGTCTTCCTCAGTGGTAGCCATCTCTAAAGTCCAACCTTGGACCCCCCGGTTAGAGGGATTTTGACATCTCCATTGTTGTACGTGTGTGTGTGTGGCATGGTGGTCAGAATGATAGATAGATAGATAGATACTTTATTGATCCCCAAGGGGAAATTCAAGGTCCCAGCAGCTTAAAAAATCACACACAACATATACTACAGTGTACACAGGATGATAAGCAGCAGATCAACAAAACAACATGACTAGATCAACATTACTAAAAATAAGAATAGAATGCAAATACTATGGGTAGAGATGCGCATGAGTGTACTGTGGTACAGTATGGGATGTGTGTCAGGTAGTAGTGCAAATGAGTCCAGTAGTTCAACAGGTTAAAAGTCTATTGACTAGCAATAAATATGTGCATATATAAAAGAGGACAACAGAAAAAATAAGCATAGCACTTCAACAGTTTCAATATAAGTATATGGACAATAAGAATTAAAAATAAAAAATAAAAATAGCCTAATAATATAAAATTACAATGTCAGTGCAGGGATAAGTCTAACAGAGTCATATACGGGTAATGGTAATTGAACATAAAAAATCAGCCACTTATTGACTTTCCATGGCTCTCTCTGGGTGAAGCGTGTGCCATCTCCAGATAGACTGAAGGCCTTTAGGGGTCTTGGACCTCCCAGTTAGATGGATTTTGACACCTCCATTGTCGTGTGTGTGTGTGTTTGTGGCAAGAATGATAATTGAACATAAAAATCAGCGTCCTGTAAACTTTCCATGGTTCCCGGGGTGAAGGAAAAGGGTTTGTATAAACACACATGTTGAGTTTGTGAATAAAATCAGGTTGTTGCGTAACATGGCATGCGTTTTAATAGTGTCGTTAGTGTTCTGGTTAGGCACCAATAGTTTCAGGTCCATTTAACAGACTGACAACGTGTTATGAAAATGAATTTACCTTGGAACGCCTGAGCGGTAGACATCGCCGCGTTGCCATGATTCCCTTTCTCAAATGAAACATATGTTTCTCTTGACTTTAATTTGGAGGAGGAATTCAAGGACAGTTTTCTGTTAAGTGCGGCTTTTAAGGGTTGTCATGGTCACTTGGGCTGAAGTAGCATCCTCTTAAACGCCAAATGCTCGTGTAGACAGAAGCATCAGACAGTGTTACGCTAATGCTGTGGAAACAGCTGAAGGCGTTGATACCATGATTGTTTTTAATAAACTGTCAGTGTAGGCTAATATTTTCCTCTGTATAAGTACCCACTCAAACCATCTGTCCACCCCTCTGACCCCGTTTACAGGAGATCCAGGCAACTTGGTATGAGAAACTCCACGAGTGGGAGGACGCCCTGCTTGCTTACAACAAGAAAATCGACCTGAACAAGGAAGACCCCGAGCTCATCCTGGGCCGCATGCGTTGTCTGGAGGCGCTGGGAGAATGGTAAGGAATGGACTAGGAAAGACATCATCCAAAGACACATTAACAAACACACACACACTCCACATTCTTCCTTAAGATGGACTAAGGTAGACATCATCCAAAAAGGCACCCATAAACACACACACACACACACACACACACACACACACACACACACACACATTCTTCTGCCAGGCAGAAGCCATCTACTTTTATGAGCTGGGCAGTTGCTCTCAGTGTGCATTACTCAGACAGGACTTGTTCATAGTGGAATCCCAGGGTAAAAACTATTTAGTTTTATGAGACTGGCATAGATCAGTTGCCATAAAGACGATGTCTTGAGTCAGGCCATTTTTGACATATTTATGTCTAACTCTCCATCCCTTAACCAATCAATAACAGATGGATGAAAAAAAAGAAAAAAAACTGCTTTGTCAGTGGAATTGTTTGTTTGCAGCATTACATTGTGTGTTACAAAATAAGAGAGCCATGACACACCAGGAATCCTGGGAGCTTTTTGAAGGGCATCAATCTCCCTGGCACCCACAGTGGCATTCCTGCTTGCTGACCGTCCCACTCTGTTGTCAGTGGTGCTTTGTGAGTGTTGGCAGGGATGGGGGTGGGTTTACATGCCATGGAGCACTTGGAGCTTGTCTGTCTGCATAAGGCCATGTCATCGGCGCTCTCTCCCACACCTGGGAGACTTGGCGAGTTTTCGTGTCGGTGCACCCAAAACTCTTTTTTTCATATTGTTATATATGTCTAAGGAAGTGTCTAGAAAGTTCCTGTAACTGAGTACTATGCACTGTTAATGGGAAAGACAAACTTGGAGAGCTCCTTCCTTAGTCTTGTTCCTCAAAGTGACATTTTCTTGGTTGACCACTAATAAAAACAGGGGGAAAACAGATGAGCGGAAAGAACACACAATTGGCTAATATTATGTAAAAGCTCTGGTACTTATCACAGTCAGATTTTTTTTCCTTGGGGGTGTGGAAACATGTAATTTCTATGCTCATCACAGGTCTGTTTTAGAACTTGTCCAGTTATGCAATCGGACAGACACGCAGGCATGCATAGACACAGACACACACATGTACACACACACGCACGTATGCATGCATACATACACGCAATGCAATATCTCGTCACTCGATAGTCTAAGCGAGTGGAAATAAGAGGGGATTAATGCTGCTGAAGTGTGTATGTTTAGAGGTGCAGGATGGCAGAGTGGAGCAGTGAATAGGCAGAGGACAGAGAGGGTGCTGGCATGCCTTGTGTGTCTGGCCAGCCGACACTGCTCCTGTGAGATCCATCAGGGCCCTGCCTGGCGCTGCCTGTGTGCACTGATGGAATCTGACATTGTGCACTCTGACGGCTGGGCAAAAAGAAAAGGGGGGAAAGTGAGGTTTCCTGTAAAGGGAGAACCGCAAATGTTGCAGGGAAACTTGCTTTGGTTGGGGATGGTATAGCACGGCAGGGACTATGAGCAGTACCTGTTTCATCTCTTTCTGTAATCAAAGGGTTGGCAGTTTGTCTAAACATTTTCTGGGCTCTAAACTCATGTACAAGATGAACACCCACGCTTACTTACGATCACACATTCCAACCTTCCACATTGTGAGGTTAAATCTTAATTGTTATGTTCTCATGTCAATTAAAACCACAAGTCAATAATACATTCCACATTTAGTTAAAAAATCTTCGCACTGCAACCAGAATGTTTTCAGAGGCAGTTTCCCATCATTTATTCACTTTAATCAGAAACATTGTTTAGGTCTCAATGTGTTTAGGCCATGGTAGCATTAATTTGTAACCTTAATTTCAACCCTTTTCAAGTATGTCACTTCCAACTGGCCGACAGAAATCTTCTTAACGCCATGTTGCATCAGTGGAAGAACACCGTCAGTGTGTATGTAATATCCGCTAGGCTCTGGCCCGTTCTCCCCCCGTGAGGTTAATTGAACTCTCAGTGTCAGTCCTAGAAGGCCGATTAAAGTGGATCTTGGTTAGTAAACAAGAACACCAAACGCGCCATGACAGAGGAGCTTATGGAAAGCAGCCACTCAGCTCTGGGCGAGGCCACAATGCCTCTCTGTTCATTCGCTTCCAGGGTGACTGAGGTTCGTACGTGAACATGAGGCCTCCAAGTCAGTCACCAGAGCGAACTCACAAAACCCTCCAAACGCACATCAGAACAAAAGCCAAATTGTGCGACTGAAGTATCGACTCACAGCGGTTTCGGCCAATTGTCAAATTTTGTGTGTATCCGTTTCAAACACGTCCATCCAACGGAGTGGAAGAAAAGTCAGTTTGTCAGTGGGTGCGACGGACAGATGCCTTGACGTGATTGCATATGGTTCATGCGCTGGCTTTTTCCAAAGCGCAACCACTGTAAATGAGGGCACCGTTTGTTTGGCCAGTTTCCCTTTTCTTTAGTTTTCCTGGATCTCATTTGTTTTTCTGTTGTTGGCTACTAGAGTAAGAGAGAGAAAAAGTAAGAGAGAAAGTGAGTGCTTAATTTTACATCAACCAGAACATAATGAATGGCGTCACAGGGTCACAGCGAGTGGTGGCTGTGTGCATTTTTCCTCTCCCCGATTAAAAAAAGAAAAAAGAAAGAAATGAAAGTGGGCCTGTTCACGCTTTCATTTTATAGCGTTCATAACGTCTCTTGTGAAGCTGGGGCCACGTGACTGACGGGTTGCCATGGCATGCCGGTAGCAGGGCTCTCTTTTCCGCTCCCTCTACACACACATATACACACACACACACACATACACCTCGGAGCGCAGCATGTGTGACAGGCTCTCTTTGGCGAGCTGGAGGCCCCCTTTTATTTGTCTAAGCCTTATATACATTGAGATTGAGCAGCTGGGGAAGCACTCAGCACCCGTTCCGTCCCTTCTCCAGCACAAATATACCCAGGCTGGTTCTCACCTCACTTCGGTGTGCCCACTTTACTGCGTTCCAGCATCGTCGTGACGCTTCCTGTTCTCCAGAAGACACGCTTGACAGATCCACCCGCTCCCCAGCCACGCCGATCACAGTGGTGTTATTCAGGATTAATACTTTACTGTTCCAGCTCACGATTACGGCGTCATGCTGTTGCGTTTTATCACGCCGGCAGTGGTGGGGGAGGCTAAGCTCACTTCCTCGTGCATTGTAAAACGTACAATAGTCTGCTGCCATCTGTGTGTGCAGGCGGCCTTCCGAGGCTTTGCCGCAGTCAATGAATGCGAGCGCAGTACAGGCTCATACAATGGCCAATTTGTTGTCAAGCACCAGTGGCTTTTATAGAATGGTCTTGGTGGTGGATTGTGCTCATAGGTCCAGTCATAAAAAGCCTAAATTAAATGTTTCTCATGCTTTTTTATTCAATTTGATTTCATTTCAAAGCAGAAGGAGGACTCATGTTCATGTTCTGTGTGTCTGTGTGTGTGTTCAGGGGTGAGCTACACCAGCAGTGCTGTGAGGAGTGGACACTGGTCAGTGAGGAGACCCAGGCTAAGATGGCTCGCATGGCCGCTGCTGCTGCCTGGGGCTTAGGTAAGAACCCCGTTGCTTCCCTAATGACCTCACCAAGTGTTGCCCTAGCAACACTAACAGTGCCTGCCTACAACACAAAACCTGACAACAACCTGACTACTGCTGCTACTTAAAGTCTCATAACATTTCACCCATTTTAACAATTGCACAGATGTTTGTACTAGAGCACATTCTCACACGGTGTGCGTTATAATATCTTTATGTACATAGGCACAAAGAGCTATCGATACATTTAGTGGTCTTTGACTCAAGAGCTTTGACAAGTCATAAAATAATCCAGGTGCACCATGGCCTGAGGGTCTCCATGTAGCCTTATTAAATGGATATAACCACCTTAGGACCCCCGGGTTCACATGTGCGTTAGGCTCAATTTGACGTCCGTCAGCGCTTGGGGGAAGACATAACTAGGTGAGGTGGAAAAACACATCTCCTTAAGGCTCAGCCAGTAGCCGCCCCCCGTCCCTCTCCCTTCCCCTCAGATCACACTCCAAGGCTTTGTGTAAATAAATGATCAAGGCTCCCGGAGCTCCTGCTGAAACCTTAATCCTTAATCTAACACACTCTCACAATCTGCCCGAGCCGCTGCAACCAAAGCAAAAAGAGGCCCTCTCTGTGTGGACACCTCCACACAGTTCATCAGGAGAAGCTGTGCAAATAAACACACTCCTTGCAGGGACAAGTGACCTCCGAACTGGGGCACACAGTATGGACGTTCTTAAAGAGGTTTGGCCTAAAGAAACTGCAGGATCCTTAAAATCGGACCACAGCACCAATGTATTGGCACGCAGTGCCAAAGGATTTACAATCCCCTGTCTGATGGCTGCAGTGTAGGAATTCACACATCTTCATGATATTTTCTCGATTTCAGAGGGAAAACAGAAATTATGTCATGTGTAAATCTTACTATGTACTACCATTTCCAGGTAGCGTTTTCCCCCCACATTTATGTTCTACCTTAAAGCCCCTTTGAATAAGAACAGATGGGTTTGCATGTAGACTCAAGTGCTAAATCTAGGCTCTCTTGCCCCAGTCTGTGTTGATATATTCAATTGTGCCTGATGTAATGAAAGCTTTATGGTCTCTGCTTCCTAGGCCACTGGGACAGCATGGAGGAGTACACCTGCATGATTCCCAGGGACACCCACGATGGGGCCTTCTACCGGGCCGTTCTGGCCCTTCATCAGGACCTCTTTTCCCTGGCCCAGCAGGTAAGAGCCACAATACAGTTTCATTTACGCATTTAACAGACTCTTTGTCACTAGTATTGTCCCCAGCAATTACTATTGCTATCTGTGTAACTACCATTCCATAACTATTAACTATCAATTACTGTGTCCCCTACTTATCATCTTTAGGGTTAAGTGTGTTGCTCAAAGTTAAGGGCATAATGGTGAATTTGAGCCTATCATGTCCAGGCTGCAAGTGAGCCAAATTCCTTAACCATTGCGCTACCACCACACAAATACAGTGAGCCCACCAAACAACTACCCAACCCCAACTCCCCCCTCCATTAGAGCAGGGCATAAACTGACCAGCACCACATAAAGTCAAAGAGAGAATTGTCATTACATAAATGTTTTCACCCGTGTTTGTCTCAAGGCTATGGTAACAATTGTTTTTTCGGGCCGAATGACTAAACATGTGCGGCTAAAGCTGTATTTGAACCAGTGTGACAGTTAGTCAGCAGGAATGAGACATGGGAGAAGTCGAGGGAAGTGACTCAGTCCAATTTTGGCACTGCTCCAACATCACCAATTTTGGCATCTCCACAACTGCGCTTATGTAACCAGTCCACCATAAATCTTCCACTGCCGCAGCCTGAAAATAAAGCAAGCTGCACTCAATGAGTTAGGTGTCACTGAGGTCTGGCAGTGTATTAGCAACGGCATGTGCATTTGACATTAGGTCTTTGTGTTTGTGTGTGTTTGTGTGTGTGTGTGTGTGTATGATGACCCAATGGACTGCTGGTCAAAGCCGTCCCTCATACACAGTGACTCCAATCACACAGGTGCTGACAGCACACCTGTTCAGCGACTCTCCGCAGAGGCGAATGGCAGGTCAACGTCCGAAAGGCCTTCAACATATCACTCCCATTCCTGCTTTTTAAACTCCTCCAGCCCCTTCACCTCATCCACCCGCCATCCACCACCTCTACCACCTCCATCCTGACTTCTAATTGTCTAATCAGACGCAGGTCCGGGGTCTCTAGCCCCCCTGGTCTGCGGGGGTTATTCCTGTCTGCACGCAATTGGAACCAGATGTGGCAAGAGCCCAGCAGATCAGTCAGGGCTCAGTCGTGTCTTCCGGACATGACTGCTAATCCCAACGCTCTCCCAGACTCTCACCTTTGAGCAAGACGACCATTTCTAATTTATATTTAAAAAAAATAATAATTTATATTTTTACTGCAATGAGGAGCAAGGAGTCTGGAAAAGCGAGAACGTAGCCATGACCGAGCCAAAACAGCAAATGTGCGCCGATTTGGCCTGCTCCGGTGGAGCAATGCGTTCGTTTATCTTCGGGCTTCTCTCTTCCCCAGGCGAACAGAGTGGACAGTCTGATCTCATCCCCTGGCTGCTGCCTCTCCTTTCTGCTGCAAGGTGAAGCCTGAACCAGTAAAGATCCCCTTTTAAAAAAAATAATAAAATAAAATATCTCTATGTGCGTCATTCTGGACGGATTCACTTTCGACTAAAAACAAAAACATTTAATCCTTTCAAGGCCACAACTATTTAAATGATCAACTGCAATTGTTAATATTTTCATGGATATTTTAATGCATTGATATTTTAATCAGCATCCCATCGTGTGTGTGTCTGTGGCTTCCCTGTGTGGTTGTTCCCAGCGCAGACATGGCTGACATGCCTTGTGTCACCTCATCACGCTTAAAGAGTGATTCCCAAAGCAGCTGCCTTTCCCCGTCACAGAGATTTGGGGAGAGAGAAAGAAAGAAAGAGAGAGAGAGAAGAAGAAGAGAAAGAGAGAGAGAGAGAGAGGGTCTTTGTCCCCCTGCAGTCATTATTATGACTTGGGGAATACAGCAGTTTACAGCTGTAAATCTCTTGGCCCCAGATGAAGCATTGCTGTCTGCTTGTCTGGCCCAAGCACACTGAGCCAGAGCAGACGCGCTCTCTGAGAACCTCTCCTTTGTTTTTGCTGCATTCAGGACTTTTGGTAAAACGTCTGTCACTGGCGGTGGCAAGAAGTACGGTTACATAATAGGTGGCCATAAACAGGTCTCCCCGACTCCCCTACCCTCATCTCTCTCTCTCTCTCTCTCTCTCTCTCTCTCTCTTTCTCTCTCACTCACACACACACACACAGCCGTTGTTGTTTGTTTGGGCATGCGGGGTCCCACGTTCCAGTGGCGTCGGTGCTGAGTGGCCATCCAGCTGTGCCCGCAGACACCCTCTCTGGTGTTAACAGGCAGGCGGGCTCAACTTATCAAAGCAGCCAAAGGTGCCAACTTTGGCAAGCAGTCACAGGGGTGTGTGTGTGTGAGTGTGTGTGTGTGTGTGTGTGTGTGTGTCTGTCTGTCTGTCTCTGTGTTTGTATGTTTTGTGTGTGTGTGTGTGTGTGTGTGTGTGTGTGTGTCTGTCTCTGCTTTAGAATGTGTGAGGGTGTGTTTCTTTATGTGTGTGTGTCTGTGTGTCTCAGCTTAAGTGTGTGTGTGTGTGTGTGTGTGTGTGTGTGCATGTGCGTGTGTGTGTTTTTGCTGCATTCCTGCTGTTGTGTAGAAGTTGGGGTTTATTAGGTAACATACAGTAATGCTGGTCATTAACAGAGACTGTGGGAGACAAGGAGCCTGCAGCTGACTCAGAGGAATAGTCAGTTACGAGTCACACACACACACACACACACACACACACACACACACACACCACATACATTCACTCATACACACTGAATATAAACACACACACATTCATGAAGAGGAGTGTGGACCCCTGCCCATCACTTGCATCACAAGGGGCCTCATTAAAGCCAGTTTGTTGCCTTAACAGGGGAAAGACCATTAAACGCCAAGCGTTAATGTAAGCACTGATGACTCGGTGCCCCATCCGCCAAACCCCCAACCCTCCCCACCGCAGAGCTCACCCCATCCCTGCCCTCCTTTCTTCTCAGAGGAAATAACACATTCGCCTCCCATGATATCAGTGAGGAGCAGTGGGTGGTGGAAAAAATTCTAGAAAGTTCTGCATGGAGGCGTAAACAGGCATGTGGATGACAGATGTCCATCAATGAAGGGGAGTGCCGTCCTGCACTGTTTGTTTTCTCATGGCTCGCTGCTCGTATTGTTCCACTGTGGAAAATGTCACCAAAGCCATAAGTGTTATTAACAACCATGCTTGTTTGTGTTTGTGTGTGTGTGTGTGTGTCTGTTTTGTGTTCCAGTGTATTGACAAGGCAAGGGACCTGCTGGATGCAGAGCTGACAGCCATGGCTGGGGAGAGCTACAGTCGTGCGTATGGGGTAAGATGACATACACTCGGATATACACATGCTTGCTAACATACCACATTCCCCCTCCCACATGCTACACACACACTAAGACTTACCCACACGCTGCAGAGGGAAGATCCAGTTTACCGACCTCAAAGCCACTTTGCCGATTCCGTTTGGATGGCAACCAGGACCCCCAACCCGCCTTGGCTGTACACATACACTACATCACCCCTGACAGGGATGGAAAATACACACCAGTCCCCACGGGTGTCCACATGGGCCTTATTTACCGATCCGTCTGTATCAGGCGGTCTTTTGGCGTTCTCTCGCAACACTGCCCCCGAGTCATCTAATGCGCGGACTTACATAACAGAGAGCCTTCCATTCCCACCCGCTGAAGCACATCACAGGAGGCTGATCCCATGCAGATGTTGGCGAACGTTCAGCGTGTTTGTGTGCACGCCATGGACGACATCACCACAGGCAACACACAAACAAACCTGGTGAGGACGCACAGGCGGATAGACGGATAACCAGCCAAAACAGACAAGCTCGTCTGCCTTTTCCTTTGAAGCTCCTGAAGACGGGCACAGGATGTTGTGGCTTCAGTTGTTTGTTTGTCCATGTTTGTCCAAGCTGTTGCTTAGCAGGCCTGTAACTTAATGTGGCCAATTGCGTTAGTCACAGCTCCTATCTAGTTGTCATCAGTTAGAAAATTACTCGGTGAGGTTAGCTGGTTGGGCAAAAGTGTTTATGTGTGTGTGTTTGTGTGTGTACCACCATGAGTTTACATCGCACATGGCTGATGACTGGGTGGTTTGTGCTTGTTCTGTTCCCCGCTGCAGGCCATGGTGTCGTGTCAGATGCTGTCGGAATTGGAAGAGGTGATTCAGTACAAACTCGTTCCCGAACGCCGGGACATCATCCGAGAGACCTGGTGGGAGAGATTGCAGGTAACAAGAATTGCGCCCCATACACAGTAAAAATGAAATATGAAATCAAAACATACGGTAGTCTATTCCAGTAGTTTCCTACCAAAGGTGTAAAATATATGTGTTTGTACAGGACAGCATACTGCTTGACATCAGATATACACAGAACAGTATTATATTAAAAAAACAAACACAGTGTGTTGGTGTGTGTGTGTGTGTATATCAAGAAATTATATATATATTTTCAAAAATTCAAATTTTTTGTATACCTTGTTCTCTGATGTTAAGCTTATTTTAGATCATTTAAATTCAATTAAAATATTTTAAGTGCAATTCTACAGGGCTAAAAAAAAAATAATATTTTAGGCTGTATATTGGAATGGTCCTTTGACCAAATGGTGCCATATTGGCACCTACAATTAAACTACAATTAGATGATGCTATTTGACTTCACATGAAGGTTTTGTTCTTATTTACCCATGTCTTATAATCATGATGGCTCTTTGGCCATGCACATCCTCTCCTAATTCATCAAAGCCAAGGCAACAAAATGATCTAAGTCTGTGTCTATTTATGTCCACATTGTCTTTCTGTAAATCTGATTACATTGGTAAGATACTAATATGGCCCAGTGGTTTTCATAGGAATCCATGTCTGACTTCAAAACTTAAGCGCCTATGTCAGTCCACAGCTGGGACAGTGGATGGCTTTTTAAATGGTTGTTTATTCCATGTGGGTATTTTTAAGCAGCTTGAGATGTGGTGGTTCTCCGCTTGCGTGCGCCCTCTCCTTGTGCTTCTTGTGCCAACGTCTCAGTCAGACGCCCCCAGGGACTGTCAGGCACTGAAGGCAGGGTTTTGGGAAAGGGTTTGGGATTTCGTGAGCGGGCAAAGGAGAATTGGCAAAGCCTCAGTCCGCTACTTGAGTTGTGTGTTCACGCAAACACAACCACATCCACACTCACACACATCTACACACACGCACGCACACACACACTCTAAATGCATTGCAGCTTATCCTTCACCCCTCACTGAAGCCTAGCTCCACACACAATTCAGGGCCCGTAGAAGACACCTGTTTCCCCCTCCGCAATCGGCATCGCAAATCCTCCCGGCCAGGCGAGCAGTCAGAACCAATTCCCCCACTGCCTTTTGCGCACTCCTCTCCGAACAACTAGCCCCACAGGGCCTTCTATTCCACCGCTTCAAAGCCTGATTACGGCGAAACACCCGTGAACATGATCAAAAGCAACACGGAAGCCAGACACTCTGCAAAGCAGGCCGCCTTTGGCAGATAAGACCAGCAATTCAGATCGGACGTCGTCCCATGTGTCAGAGCTGGTGTGCTCCAGACGGAAGTCCAGGGTCCAGTTGTGAACTGGGACTGGACAAGCCAGTAGGAGGGGACGGAGCCAAGTCTCCAAGAGTGTGGTGGGCCAGCGACGGGCCTCGTTTACGTTTACGGGCCCGTTCAGAGTAGGACACAGAACTGCTCGTCCTGTTGCCTAGACACCCGGCTGCCCAAACACAAACTTGCTTTTCTGTAGGCTCTTTTGGCTCATACTTTTTCTCTCTCCTCCTCTCCTCTTCCTCTCTCTCTCTCTCTCTCTCTCTCTCTCTCTCTCTCTCTCTCAGTCTCTGTCTCTGTCTGATGTGTTTGAGCCTACCGTCTCTGGAGTTTAATCTCTACCCAGTTGTCCCAGATTTTTCCATCTCTCTGTCTCATAATAAGGCCACCAGTCAGATGGAGAACACAGACACACACACACACACGTATGCATATGGCCACTTACAGATGTTGATGACCACAGCAGAGCCCAGATTACTGACAGCACTCCTTATCCAGATTGATTTATAGGCCTGATCTCATTCGTCTGCTCCTGTCCAAACTGGAGGACAGACTGCATTAGTGCTCCATCTGCATTTGTGAGAGAGTGTGTGTGTGTGTGTGTGTGTGTAGGAGTGAAAGAGCAAGACTATCTGTACCCTGCATTTCTCTTCACATGAGAGCTGGGTGCCTCGAAAGAGTTATGATGTCTTCGCAGGATGGAGCCAGTAATGCATGCTGGCACACACACACATCCTCATACAGTCGCATACATCCTCACACACATGGATGCACTTTAAAAAAGTCAGTTGTCAGTAGACGTGAAGGGCATCACAGTGTGTTCTCTCTCTGTGTTTATGACATTCCATTATCCCACTCACTTCCTATATGCAAACTGCAGGGGCTTCGCTTGCGATGTATTTCACAGACATGAACACATCTCCTATCAGAATAAACAGGCAGAGAACAGTCTGAGGCACGTGCACGGTCCTCAATGGGGTACTTTATTCTTGCCCATAAACTTCCTTTCAGGGCCCATGAGTTGGTGAATTCGCTAATACACTCCTCTTTAGTAACAGGGATGTATAGGAGACACTGGAATGAACAGGAAGTGTTGCTGACTACAGGTTTTTGGCTGAACACTGTGTGTGTGTGTGTGTGTGTTGCAGGGCTGTCAGCGGATCGTGGAGGACTGGCAGCGAATCCTCATGGTGCGCTCACTGGTGATCAACCCGCATGAGGACATGCGCACCTGGCTGAAGTATGCCAGTCTGTGCGGCAAGAGCGGCCGTCTGGTGAGTGGACAGGGAGCACACTGGACCAAATGCATGGTTCCCTCAGTCATGGAAATCCTAGAAGAATCATGGAAAAGTCATGGAATTCTGTAAATTCACTGAAAGTTTTGGAAGTCATGGAATTTTAGCCTCTTTTTAACGCAACTACAGGGTTTTGTTAAGTTATTGTAAGACTACTTTAACTACAGCCTCCAATAGCCTTATGTTCAACAGGGCCACTATTTTCCAATGAGCTTGAATGTCCTTGTTATACTTTGTTGTACGGTCTTTTGTTTAATAAAGACTACAACGAAGGCATTGACAGTATTTTCAATGTTTAAAAAAATATGATGTCATACCTTAAGGTCAGTGGAATGGATTAACATTTCATACTTAGCTTTAAATGTATGCTAATGTCTACACACTTAGGCTGCTGTGAAAGTGTAAGCAAATTCACTTTAGGTCATGAAAAAGTAATTGAAAAGTTTTGAAATGTCATTGAAAAGAGTGGGAACCCTGCAAATGGACTGAGACTGCATGCTGACTTAACGCACTGTTTTTCCCTTAGGGCCACAACTGATGAGACATAAGAGCCTTTTGTGCTCAAGTTTTTTATTAATTGATGGGCAATTGAGACTTCGCATAGGAGGATATTATTATGTTGGGGAAAGAATTTTATTCTTCTCCAATAAACAAGATGTATAGCTTTTCCTCTGGCACACTCTCAGCTTCGCTACCATTTATGTCCATGTGTTTAGTAACACATCGCATGGTTTGGGTAAGGTTGAAAGTATGCTCTAATGAGCGAGTCGTTCTACTTGTTAAATAGGCATAAACACATAAAAGTCCCATTAGGCTTTGTGACTTCAGCAGGCCAGTTCGGTCGCCTTTGGGAGACACTTCCAGAAGGAGACAAGACTTGCGAGAGTGGTCTGTGCTGCCTGCTGGGGTTTAGACACAGACACTTCAAACACGCCCGTCCGTTTACGCCTATGCCGGTCCCCATTACTGCTGGCTGCATTTAGCATAAATATTATTGTAACTGATTGGATGAGATCCATGCTAAGTGGAAAGTTGGGCTTATGCCCCCCAACACCACCCTTTTACTTTCCTTTCAGCACTCCCTCATCCTTTCTTTCTGCCTCCATCCTCTTGCTTGAGAAATAAATGACCTCAGCACGGGGAAACGTAAGAGAGAGAGTAAGAGGAAAAAAGGCTGAGGGACAGAATTGGCTACAGAAGCCTACATGCGTAGAGGGGGGAGATTTGTGATTGAAGGAGAATAAGCCCCTGACAGGATGAAAGAGTCTGAATGACTAGAGTGCTGTGGAGGACCTACAGCCAATCACCCACCACTCCACTTTCTCTCTCTCTCTCTCTCTCTCTCTCTCTCTCTCTCTCTCTCTCATCAGGGGTCTGGGCTTGGAGGGGGCTCACATTACAGCCCCATCCCTGGCGCACTAACTCTGATGTTTATTTACTTAGCCAGGGCTCAGACAGACCTGCCGAGGCCTGTGAGCCGCGCCCACACTGGCAGATGAATGGATTAGAGGAATGGATAGATGAATGGATGGATGAATGGATGGATGGATGGATGGATTTTGAGAGGATAAGTGGCAGAGACCTTTGCCTCACCCTGAAATGTTTTTTTCCCCTCTCTTTCTCATTTCCCCCATGCCTTTGTCCTTTCATCTCACCTTCTTATGTTTTTTTTATGTGTATATCTTTGTTTTTTTTACACTTTTGACACTGTTGCTCATTTTCTCTCTCACTCTCACTCTCTCTCTCTCTCTCTCTCTCTCTCTCTCTCTCTCTCTCTCTCTCACACACACACACACACACACACTATAGGCCCTGGCTCATAAGACCCTGGTGCTCCTGCTCGGTGTTGACCCGTCCAAGCAGCTGGACCATCCTCTACCCATGGCCCACCCCCATGTCACGTACGCCTACATGAAGTACATGTGGAAGAGCACCCGCAAGGTACAGTAGGCCCACCTACCACTGCACATGCAGGAAGAAAGAAAGAGTGTACTTCTGTTTTCTCCTCTGTTTCTGTCCATTTCATCTCTCTGTCAATAGTTGGGTTATAATTCATTTGCATTTTATAACTGCATTAACAGATTCTGATCAAGAATATCCTTGTCTGCATACAGTATGTATAAAAAGTAATCATTATACAAATCCAGCTTGGCTTGGCTTCCAATGGCTTTTTTAGGTGTGGGGTCAGCGTCTTTGGACAAATAAGTGGTAAATACCAATACGCAAAGTAATCTGTTTTCATCTGCTTTAATTGCACCCTGACTTATTCACATCAAAATCTATTCACATTAAGATACTGATACAATTTTGCAGGGGTTTCCAACCAATTGATCACTAGTTGGATGAAAACCCAGCTATTTCTCTGTCTCTTCCATATTCTTTTATCCCTGTCAGTTTCCATCTATCTTTCTCCTCCTTTCTCTCTTACTCTCTCTCTCTCCATCTTTCTCCATCTCTTTCCCCTTGATAGTCTTTCGCCTCCTCCAGCTCATTAGTGAAGTGTTATGTCTGCGGGGATTACATAAGTGTCAGGGTGCGAGCGCACACATGTGTCAGCGTGTCTGCCGTGGCGGGACTGTCCCACATGCAGGAGGGCTGAGGTCACAGGCAACTGACTGACGGGCAGACGGGTGGACAGACAGAAAGACAGACAAGCTGACAGACATGCCAAGCCAAAGGACCATCTGTGACTCACCTTCCCACCACCCCCCACCCCCCAATCACTGTTTCTCTCATCTTGTGTCTTTCTTTCTCTCTCTCTCTCTCTCTCTTTCTCTTTCTCTTTCTCTCTGTTTTGCTCTCCCCCTGCAAGTGCAGAGGATTGTAAACCAAAGCTGGTCTGTTGCGCTCCTGCCGCACACCTCCAATAAACAAGCGAGTAAGACCCAGATGCGTCCAGAGCAGGGGGGAGGTGATTACAGCAGTGCAGAGCTTTGGCCAAAACTCTACAAAACATTTGAAGATATGCCGTGGGCCTGCCTGTGCTGTTCATTTTTCAGCCACACACACACACACACACACACACACACACACACACCACAGTCTCCACACACCAGTCTTGAGTTAGATAAGGGCCCGAAAAGCATTTGGCTGGACCACGACTCTTAACAAGTTGGCTTCTCCAAGAGAGCTGCTGGATGAATTTTTTTCTTCTTTCCATAGAATCCACGCAGGGCATGTTTTGGTAACAGGGATCAAGGCCGTGTCATTATTGCATAATAAAAGCTTACGGTGGAACAACAAAACTAAATCTCGAGTAACGGTCGCTGGAAAGTCTGGTTGCAGGGCCGATGCCATAAAACCAGAATAAATCGGTCTCCTTGCAAAGTACCTGCCTCTACTGAGGCATAACATTAATGTCCTGTAGCCTACTCTAACATTCCCGTAGCATTTAATGTGAAGATGTAAAACCAGGCAATCTTAATAACACATAGCCATACTGCCATACAAAATCACGTTTCAAATGCTCTGTCTCTCACGCTGCACCGGTGCAAAGCTATTACATGGTCAGTTAAAATAAATCTTGCGTCATATGTTAGCTGTTTTAGCCATTGCTTTTGAAATTTTTGGTGTTGCTTTGAACTAAAGTCACATAACATATCAACAAAGAAAAAGGTTGTAGAGCGGACAAGCTGCACATTGACAAAGAGGGTCAGTCGCTGTGTGTGATGAAAGCCTACGAATGGCCTTCAAATGTATAAGCCGTCAAGGTCAGCGAGTAAAACAGTAAATCGCTTGCATTGTCCGGCCAGAGTAAAGAGTAAAGCACCTCTTGTAGCAAGACCATACTGCACACATCAAAAAAGCACAGATGTCATTTCCATTGCATAAGCATGTGAATGGGAACTGCTCCCCCCTGCTAGCTAGGTTAGCGAGGCCAACATTTCGCTTACTCATGCCAGTGGCGTGGTTACCATGCCATTTGAAATACATTAGGCTGGGCATACAGTGTTCAGGGACACAGTGATGGGACATTTGAAAAATGTCAGTTAGCCAGTACATGTTGTCTTCAAAATGTGTGGCATCCCACAGAAATGTTTCCCAGGTGTTAATTTCTATGTGATTGTGTTGCAATGGGCAAGAGCACTTAATTACTGCCAGATACGTAATAACATTCATTGCTGTTGTCTGCCCATGTCTCTCTCTCTCTCTCTCTCTCTTTCTCTCTCAGTTTTTTTTTTTATCAATTACTGTGTTTCATCTGGTTTGCATTTGTGTGACATAACAAAACAGTGTTGCCATAGCGACCTCACACTGAAACAGATGAATATTCAGACAGTATGTGTTTAGATAAACCAAAAAGCAAGTAAAGGGCAATATGAAACTTCTAATTAATTGTCTGCATTTCTGGCGTTCCCCCTGCCCTTCTGCAGATCGATGCCTTCCAGCACATGCAGCACTTTGTGCAGGCCATGCAGCAGCAGGCTCAGCATGCCATCGCAGCCGAGGACCAGCAACACAAGCAGGAGCTGCACAAACTCATGGCCAGGTGAGGGCCTGACTGCATGTTTATCTCTCTCCATCGCTCTTACACACCCACACCCACACCCACACAAAAATTCAGTGACTAATGCAGACACATATGATACACATGAGCTCAAAACAATACAGCATTTCACAAACACACATACACACACAAACACATACACACACACAAACAAGTACAGAACATGATGCACACAGTGGTTTGAGCTTATACAAACCCAACATTCCACTAACACACACAATCAGGTTGAAAGTTTGATACTACACACAACCAGCTTTGAGGTCAGGTTAGGTGAGCGCTCTCGCCCTCTATGATAAAAATTCAGTCTCGCCCTCTGAGAAACACACACACATACTTACAAACACCCGAGCGTATTCTAAACACATGTTGGCTGAGCTTTAGGCTGTGAGGTGTGCTTGTGCTTAGCCGAGCAATCTTCCATGTCCTCACGTCACAGATGGGCACTGCGTCGTCGATCATCAGATCATCAGACCCTCACACACAGTCAAACACGAATGATCCTCTGCCAGCCGACTGTACTTCTGGGCCAAGCAGCTGGTCATGGTTCATCTATGTTTGATATTGCTTACACAAGAGTTGTCAGCCCCGCGATATCAAATATCATAAATATAGCATGACATAATAGGCCTCTCGCTCGCACACCTTTTTAAATTTATTTTTCCAACATAGAAGGACATGAGTAATGTTTCGCTTCCTCTCACAAAGATGATGAATTGTGCTGTTTATTTTATTGTAGAAACAATTCTTAAATCCACATGTCAACGTGCTGTCTAAACATCTTTGTTTTAAGTCGGAACAATAAAGATTGAGGTCTGGTGGTCCAGACGAGGTGGGTAGTGATTGGCAGCTTGTCTATCCAAGAAGGATCAAGCATTATTTACAAGACATTGGGAATTCACAGGATTGTTCTTATACGCTGTGCCACACAGCTTGTTGTTGAAACCATGGTGATGTGGGTAAACAGTTCACAAGTGCTGTGATTATTGCGCCTGTTTCACGGTATTGATTTTATTTCGAGTGTGTGTGTGTGCAAAAGAGAGACAGAGAGAAAGAAGCTGTGTATGTGTACACATTCAAAAGGGATTTTATAGTCTAACAAGGTTTCACGTTTCACTTTGTGCGTTGCCCCGAGTGAAGTTTTCGAACAGAGTGTTCTCTCTCTTTTCCATTGACCGTGAACCCAGCCAGGTTGTCTGACCCGCATTCTTTAGTATTTGCAACCTCTTTTGAGTGCAATTGTGCTGCCTGTACTGCCTGTACATGCTGCCTGTATTGTGTGGTTAATTACTTCTGTATAAAACTGCCTTGGCTTACATCCAGGTGTGCTGGATGCCTACACACATGTGCACGCACGCACACACACCACACACACACACACACACACACACACACACACACACACTGCCCTGTCCCCACACCTTTCACTGGTCTCGGTCACACGTAGCTGTTGGACGTGTTCATCCCCTTCAGCACCCTCATCAATTAGTACAGCAGCTCCTATCAACAAGTGAGTTCCTCGAGCCCAGAGGCCTTGCGCCCAGGCCCTGTCAACGCGCCTTGCCTATCTGTGTGCCAGGTTTTCCTTTCACTGCTGCTTCTGTGGTGGTAGCGGCACTACGTTATCCTCTGTCCTCTATTTTTGAGTGCGCTTATCAAGGCTCTTTTAAAATCAATTAACCGCGCATTTCGTCTGGAGAAGAGGACGTTGCGATGGCCATACTGAATTCACTAGGTGAGAGGAAAAGCTTATTGCTCTCGATTAGGTCTTTACATTCGAGAAATCCCATATATTAACGGTCCGCAGATCCAGCCTTCTCATTTCCCCAACCGCTGTGGAGAAGAGAGAAACGAGGCAGGACTCCAGGGAGTCTTAAATCAGCCAGTGCAGACGGTGATGATTTGGTGTGGGATTTACTATGTCCAGCATTGGAGCATATTACACGGTGTGACTGATGTTTATTTACTCGCAATGAACAGTGAAGGGCTTCATGGTTGTGTTGCGTACCGTTTTCGGAGCGCATGTACTGAAATGCTCCCACCTCATCCAGCTCCGATCTGTCCTGTGAGCATGCACATGACTTGGCACAGCATTCGGACGCAGGATGTGCAGTACATCAGTAGAACCGCTGAAGAAACAGTTTGGGGATAACGGGAAATAAATCACCGTAATTTGCCGTCTTTCCCGTCCAGAGTCGCCTTCAACAACAAACTTGGCAATTAAGTTTTTCAAGAAAAGACTCATAAATACCTATTTGACACTGTAGGCTTCAGGAAGAGAAAAGAGAAAAAGAGAGCAAGTTGCTGTTGACATGGAGGTTATGTTTTCCACAAACCTATGTGTCATCATGGTTTCCCAGCATCTGCGGAATGTGAGCAGGGAAGTGTGGCCTGTCAGGACTGTCTCCTCCACTTTCTCCATCAGACAACATGACACACTTTCCCCTCTCCATCTGCCTCACACGAGTCTGGAATGACACACACCTGGTTTGACAGCAAGGTGACATTATGATGTGACGTTCCTCCCCTTTAAAAGGTAGCTATTATTTCTGTTTCTGGCTCAAAAGAAGAGCCAGACTAGTCCCCCACCCCCCACCTCCCCACGCAACGGGATACGCGATACTCAACCCCAACGTTCTGCTGATGCTCATTCTTTACGTTTAGCCTAAATGTTGCATTGAACTGGCTTCACGGTCTCCTTAGCAGCGTGATTCAGAGATCCGATTCTCTCTTTTTTTTTTTTTTTTTTGGTCACACAGTTTAAAATGCAATGGGGTGTGGGTTACATAACTTTTTTTTTTGCGGAGCATTTTTTCCCCTGAAGAGACTGAAAGCCCAGCATGGGACTGGAGTGTGTGACTCGCCCGCTGGCATGATTCCTCCTCCCTCCGTGCCTTCCCAGCAGGAGCTGTAATTTCCCAAGGGGTCCTGGGGATTGTACCCTAACCCTTCACATTCCCACCAGCACCACTCCATACACTTAGGCACACACATGTTACTTCAACCAGGAAAGCTCAAAATAGACAAGGACGTTTCTGCTGCTCGGCAACACCTTTCCCTGTCACTTTTGCTATTATTGATGTGTTTAGGAAAAAAGTATTCAGCTCTTTGACAAAACTGGCACAAATCTCCCTCCCTGTGTGTGTCTGTACATGCAGGCGCATGCAATTGAGGACCGTATCCAGTGGTACCCCGCTCCACCGATTTAATAATGACACTGAAGTATGATAGATGTCAGCCCTCTGATCCAAGACGTTACTTATATCCTTGTCAGAAAGTAAATCCACTAAAACTTTTGCGGTCCCTGACTATAATAATATACTCATTTCTCACACTCGATTAGAGTAACTGTAAATGCCAGCAGCGTTTATTAACAACAGTCGCTTACAGAAATGGTTTTTTGTCACAGACAATGCTAATTTTCCGTTTGTTTGTCTCACTAGTGAAATGAAAGGCCTCCATTTGTCTAGTCTCGACTTGAAGGGTTGTTTTTGTGGAATGTTCCCCCGAAGAATCTTGGAAAAGGGTCTCGATTTACCATGTGGCCCTCCGAGGGAAGTCTTGATAACTGGCTAGACGTCTTACAGTGGCAGAGCAGCGGCACAGGCCTCCGGGGCTGTGGTCAGCCACACTGTCTCTGAGAGGGGAGTTCCCATGAGAGGGCCGATGGGGGAAGACTGCGGAGTAACTGATGAGTTTGGTGGTGAAGGGGACCACACACAGATGAATATCTGAAATATGCAAGACGGTAGCAGTGCAGTGGTGCTTATTGCTCAGGAGTCATGTCAACTTACTCCCACTGAAACACTTTTTTTTTTTTTGCATTATCACTTCCATGCTGGCGGTTCGTCGCAAACACATACCATAGTCGGCACACTAGTGTTATTCTTTTCTCTGTTGTGGGTTGTGTGTGAGACCATATGACTGGCTTTCTTTCTCCATCTCACTGTATTTTCTGTTCTTTCTCTCTCCCTGTGTATTTCTTCCTCTTTCCTTCCCCCCATCTCTCTCTCTCTCCCTCTTTTCCTCCCTATCTCTCTCTTTCTCTCTCTCTTTCTCTCTCTCTTTCTCTCTCTCTCTCTCTCTCTCTCTCACTTTCTCTCACCCTCTCTTATGCAGGTGCTTCCTGAAGCTGGGAGAGTGGCAGCTCAGTCTGCAGGGCATCAACGAGAGCACCATCCCCAAGGTGCTGCAGTATTACAACCACTCAACGGAGCATGACCGCAACTGGTACAAGGTGAGGTCCTCAGCCTTCAGCCCCTCAGCCAGGCCTCGGCACTAGACCTCCGCTGCTCATTCAGTTACAGTAGCTCATAATGCAGATGGTGTGAAAGAAGACCTCGTACAGGTTCTCAACAGTCATGCCCTTGCATAGATTGCAGGGCACCATGCAAAGCCAAACTATTTGGGCAAGCACACCCGTTAAATATATGTGTTGATATAAATCGACACAAAGGTAAGACCCAAGCCATGGTTATGCATTTAAAAAGCACAGTGTCTTTAAAGAACCACACAGTGTGCTCAGTGTGTCGGCTCTCTTTCACTTTCCCTCTATGAGGCTGTAGACATTTACGGTTCAAAACCTCTGCCCTCATAATTTAAGTTCTCCTCATAAACAAATCTAAAGAAGTTAGCATCATCAGAGTACTTCCTCTCCTTACTCTGTGTATGTGTGTGTTTAACAGGCATGGCACGCCTGGGCTGTGATGAACTTTGAGGCAGTGCTGCACTACAAGCATCAGAATCAGGGCCGCGATGAACGCAAGAAGCTGCGTCACGCCAGCGGGACCAGCGAAGCCAGCAACAGCGACAGCGAGGCCGACAGCACCGACCACAGCCCCGTGCCCTCGCCCGGACAGAAGAAGGTCAACGAGGTGCGTCTCCGTCTACACTCTGTGCATAAGGATGCATTTACATTTACATTTATGCATTTTGCAGACACCTTTATCCAAAGCGACTTACAGTTTGACAGCTACTAATTACTGAAGGGCCAGTCTCTCCTAGAGCAACTTAGCAGGCATTTACGTATAAGTAATGGTAATGAATTGGAAATACAGGAATTAAGTCACTATAAATCAGAAGTGCCTCACTGCAGCAAAAGAGGATGTCCTACTATGATATCTGGTCTTCTTTTTACCAGTATTTACAACAATGAAGTTCTGTTTTCTCTTTTTTTCCTCTTTTCCTCAAATTTAATTGCTGTTGTAATTTCTTTTATATTGGCTATAAATTGCATTACACACACATATTAAAAGTCAACAATCCTGCTCAGCGCTGAGCCATTTTCTTTAGGTATCTGATCTTGTTATAGTTTTGTGTTTTTGTATTTCTTTTTGTATTGTTAAGGAGGGAAAGGAATTCACTAAACATCACACATGCACTCATACACACTCTCATCATGTCCCTGAAAATTCCTTTTCATTCAGTCATTGGCAACTTCACTTATTTTTGAAGCTTGAAAAGGTTCCACTATTATTCCCAAAGAAGTCTTTCGGATAAAAGGCAAAACTTCTTCAAGCTCCACAAAGAACCCCAGTTATCTTAACATCTTGACAATCTTGACACTCGTAAATATCATTGACAACTAACCACTTGCTTCAATGTTTTCATGGATGGATAGATAGTGATTGATTGATATATTGATTGATTGAGTGTGTGTGTGTGTGTGTGTGTGTGTGTGTAGACCTTTTTATGGCAGTTTGATTAGCTGTGCCCACAGGGTGTTTATTCAAACATTCCGTACGGCTGTTTGACATGACCTAAACGCAGTGGAAGTGGTCTGGGAATGAAAAATAACATTCAGACATCGTTTTTGTTTTTACCATTGAAAGGGTTTATAAGTGTGCTTCAAACAAGAATCCAAAACATATACACTCTTCTGCTGCTGTCTGCCTGCCCCATCTCTGTGTGTGTGTCTGTGCATGCATGCCTACGTGTTTGTTTACACTGAGCCGCTGAAAGTGCATTGAGGTTCTTCGGCTTATCCAGTCGTGTGTGTGTGTGTGTGTGTATGTGTGTGCATATCTATGTGTTTGTTTACACTAAGCACCTGAAAGTGCACTGAACAGCTCCAGCTTACCCAGTCGCGAAGGAGCAAGAAGCTCCTAAAACATCTGTTTTACTGGAGCAGACCTCCAGTTGAAATCTTGAAGTAGCTGTCATCCCACAGGACAGTTCTGACATTCCAAAAGCCATTTTGTGCATCATGAATCACAATCAACGACCTGACACGTGTCTCTCAGTATCCAGAAAACGATCCCAGAGTCTGTTTTTTGGAGGGCGTCACTCATCAATCCCAAATTTTTGTGTTTTCCCCCGCCCCTCTCTCCTCTTCCCCCTCCCCTCCCCACCATAGGACCTGTCCAAGACTCTGCTGCTGTACACTGTGCCTGCCGTCCAGGGCTTCTTTCGCTCCATCTCCCTCTCACGTGGGAACAACCTGCAGGACACGCTAAGGTACGTCTCATTAGCGTCGTTAGCATTAGTCACAAACTCCCCAGGCCAAACAAAACAGAGGCCCCGTTACCCTCTCCTGTCTCCAGACTGACACAAGGGCACAGGCACACATCTGCAGATGACAGAGATGTGCATGTCTGTGTGTGTGTGTGTGCGCACACATGCGTGTGTGCAGAAAGAGTGACCCCCTGTGGCGCAGCTGAGCCAAAGTAAACTTGTCTGTTGGTTTTTCCTCCCGCCGGCGTCTTTGACCCAGCATGAGTACAGTAATCAATCTGTAAGAAGCTCCCCCTCCTCCCCACCAGACCCATGTGTTTTTCATAGATGCAATGCCCAAGAAACTGTTCCCAGAACCTCTGGAGTATCTTTTACATTACAGTGCTAAATGTATTATTCCCTTTAAATGGATGATGATGGTGATGATGGTAATGGTGATGGTGTGTTGCCCTGTCAGAGTCCTGACGTTGTGGTTTGACTATGGCCACTGGCCTGAGGTCAACGAGGCCCTGGTGGAAGGAATCAAGACCATTCAGATCGACACCTGGTTGCAGGTAACGTAAAAAGAAATTATTCAATCTCACCCTCTCTGTCAGTTACTCTCGTCCTTTTCCCCCATCACATGATATTCTCATTACCCATATTCACATCTCAGGCACCACTTCTTCTCTCCTGTTCCCCTTCAGTCAAATAATCTTCATATCGCACATACTCTAAAAAACACTCACTCTTTTCCACAGCCATATTTCCCTTTGTCATATTATATTCACATTTCACGTACTCTCTCTCAATCTTTTACTTTTTTATTTGTACTTTTTTCCTCCCTGTCTTATGATGTACATTACACCTACTCACACACACACACACACACACACACACCTTTTCAACACCAAGATTTGTCTGTCTGTCTCTCACACTCTCTCTCTTTCTCTCTCTCTCTCTCTCTCTCTCTCTCTCTCTCTC
>JAGFZM010000026.1:85109-209185 GCA_017657215.1 Limnothrissa miodon
TCTCTCTCTCTCTCTCTCTCTCTCTCTCTCTCTCTCTCTCTCTCCCTGGTGCCTTACTATTTCCTCAATCCTGTGGCCGCGCATACCTTTCCCTTTACCGTGCTCAGGTGATCCCTCAGTTGATTGCGCGTATCGACACCCCGAGGGCTCTGGTGGGCCGGCTCATCCACCAGCTCCTCACTGACATCGGCCGATACCACCCTCAGGTGCGCTCCCACACACATGCTTCTTATCACTAAGCTGAAACCCCCACTGACTGTCAGCAGGGCTGTAGTCTACTTCAAACAAACAGAAAAGCTTGGGAGAGCATTCCAAATCTGATTTTTATTTATTTATTTATTTATTTTATTTTTTTATTTTTAAATTTTAAACTGTTCCTGTTGCAGGGTTTACTATTGGTTTATTGATACATTTAAAATAAACTGTTTCTGTGTATACATTGCTAGATGCCTTTGGTAATTGTTTCCCTCTCTCTTGCTTTCTCTCTCTCTCGCCTTTTCTCTTTCCCTCTCTCTGTCCTTGTTCTCTTTCCATCTCTCTTTATCATTTTCCTCTCTTTTGCAGGCTTTGATCTATCCGCTCACTGTGGCCTCCAAGTCCACCACCACAGCACGGCACAATGCTGCTAACAAGATCCTGAAGAACATGTGTGAGCACTGCAACACATTAGTCCAGCAAGCCATCATGGTATGGGCCAATTATCCTAAAACAAACTATTGCCCTTAAAGGGATTATCCGGAGTGAATCAACCCGTAGCTCTGTTGACTGAGGCTGTCGAATGGCGTCTATAGGTATCAGAATGACAGCAGTAGGTACAACGTAGACCGAATTCACGAACTGGCCGCTAACGCTAAGCATATTGGGCATATGAAAACGAAACTGACATGCCCTAATCAGTTGCGCTGGCTGCCGTTTTGTTACTCGGTCTACCGTGCAGGGGGGGGGGGCAAGTTTGGAGGTAGTTTGGAGGGCAACACATTTTCCTCTTTGATCATCACTTCTGATTAAGTTTAACTGCATCATTTTTCCTTTGTGTTTCTGAGTATTCTTTATCTCACTTGCTTTTGTGTGTGTGCGTGTGCATGTCTATATGAATGTGCCTGCAAATTTGTCTGTGTGTGTGCGCACCCAGGTAAGTGAGGAGCTTATCCGTGTGGCCATCCTGTGGCATGAGATGTGGCACGAGGGCTTGGAGGAGGCGTCGCGCCTGTACTTCGGCGAGCGCAACGTCAAGGGAATGTTTGCCGTCCTGGAGCCCTTGCACGCTATGATGGAGAGGGGGCCGCAGACCCTCAAAGAAACCTCCTTCAATCAGGTCAGCCTCCCTCATATTTCAGCTTACCGACATATCAGGAGCACTTGAGATTGACAAGGTTTCCACAGTCTTAACAAGTCTAAAATGTTGTAAAATATTGTGCAATACGGCAGTACCAGAAATTTGTCAGTATGAAGTAGGCCTAGTTGAGAGCATAATTAAAAATAATATCCTGTGGATGAAGAATTCATTATTTTACTTCAGATGTCACAAAGAGTTACGCTGGACTTAAAGTGGGCAAGAAATGTGTAAATTCTCTAATGTTGAAAAAGAATACCTTAGGCTTTAACGGATCAAAAATGAACTCAAGCGCGAATATACACGTCTAATAAAAACCTTATATTCAGGGTGTTTATGGAAATGGTCGTTCTGGCTAAATACTGCCCTCTTTGGGTATTTGACATCATTTGTAGGCTCTGTTCTTGTTTGTGGCCATTTGTGAGTTCAAGATTTCCACATGAGGGAGTCTAAATCCATGCCTCATATTCATGATGGCTCTTTGGCCATGCTCACCCTCTCCTAATTCATCAAGGACAGGGCAAAAAAGGTTTCCCATGCTGCGTCTCTTTTTGATTTCACTCATAACGGCTATAAAAAAAGGACTTCAATATGAGTTGTGGTTTGTTTGTTATATGTGTGATTAAGAGAAGAGATTTTAAATCCAATTGGCACCAAAATTATGATTTAGCCTTGGATGCAGGTGTGTGATTTTTAGCCAGAAAAACATCTTTCCCCATCATATTAGTCCTTTGATATTATTGTGTGATTCTAGGATGACCTGTGTGTGTGTGTGTGTGTGACTGTGTGACTGTCAGGCATATGGTCGAGACCTGATGGAGGCACAGGACTGGTGCAGGAAGTACATGCGCTCAGGCAACGTAAAGGACCTAACGCAGGCCTGGGACCTGTACTATCACGTCTTCAGGAGGATCTCCAAGCAGCTGCCTCAGGTGAGTTAGCTGGAGCACAGTGGGGAAAAGAGAGAGTGAGTGAGTGTGAGAGAGAGAGAGAGAGAGAGAGAGAGAGAGAGAGAAAGGGAAAAAAGAGTGAGTGAGTGAGTGTGAGCGAGTGAGTGTGAGTGAGAGAGAGAGACAAAGGGTAAAGAGAGAGAGAGAGAGAGAGAGAGAGAGAGTGAGTGTGAGTGAGAGTGTGAGTGAAAGAGAGAGAAAGGGAGGAAAAGAGAGGGAGAGGGAGAGAGAACCAGCTGAATGCCGTGGTCCAGGTCAAGTCCCTACTAGGCCCTGCCTTACAGCTGAGATTTCTGTGGCCGTCCCGTAGGCCTAACCTCTAGTTTCACAGATGGGTTCCACCCTTTTTAAGGACTCAATGTTCTGTTTCAGTCTGTGTTATTTTTTTCCATCTTTCTCATCACCTCACTGGAATCGATACTGCATTTTTTTTCAGGGTTTTCAGGGCGCAGTTATTTGTTAAAACAATGCAAAGGCATTTTTTCCCATTATTATGGATAATGGCATAAACAGCGGTTTCCAAGCAACCTGTAAATGATGTGTGTTCTCCTCTGTTATTTCAGGTGGGGACCTTCCTTTCTTCCTTTTTTTTTGCTCTCTACCTGCTGGTCTTTTCATGTTTCACTATCTTTCAATGCCAAACCAAACAGAACCCAACTCATGACAGAGAGAGAGAAACTGCAGAATGACAGGCAGAGTTACAGTCAAATGTTTCCCCCACCCTCTTTCCCATCTGTCCTTAATACCTGGCTCTGTGTGTGTGTGTGTGTGTGTGTGTGTGTGTGTGTGTGTTTGTGTGCGCCTGTGTGTGTGTGTGCTCACATGTGTGTCTACATGTGCGTGCGTGTGTGTGTGTGCTGTGCTTGTGTCCTCAGCTTACCTCACTGGAACTGCAGTACGTGTCTCCAAAGCTGCTAATGTGCCGGGACCTGGAGCTGGCTGTGCCGGGCACCTACGACCCCAATCAGCCCATCATCCGCATCCAGTCCATTGCCCCCTCGCTGCAGGTCATCACGTCCAAGCAGCGCCCACGCAAGCTCACCATCATGGGTAAGGCCCTGGCAGCACCAAAAGAGAGCTGCACACATACACACACACATGGTGGAGCAGCTCCCAATTGCTTCCTTGCATGGCAGCCTCTGGCACTGGTGTGTGATTGCATGTGTGTGAATGGGTGAATATGAGGCATATATTGTAAAGCGCTTTGAGTGTTTGTAGGTATAATAAAGCACTATATAAATGCAGCTCATTTACCATGTACAGTCACACACATTCCTCTTCAAATGCAATTAGTCAGTTCCCTCCTTTCAGCTCAAACTCTCATTCATGCCCACACCGATATTGGAGTTGCGTGATATAATTCATTTCTTTTTCAAGGTATTAGTGTCTTTTTCAAAGTATTAGTGTACCTTTCAGCTACAGTCAGTGAGCATTTGCTGACTGCTGATGTGATGGGGCTGACTTGTGTACTCTTGTAATTCCAAACTGTTACATCACAGAGAAGGCCTTTCAAAACATTTGAGAGATTCTGATGGAGGGGGAAGAAAAGTCCTTCCAGCTCAGCCGGAATGTCCATCGGGGAGAATATAATACATTCCCTTCCCATCCCGTCCTGTCCAGTCCCTTCCCACCTCTCTGCCTTTCTCTGATGGCTGTTTATGCACTATTTGTTTTAATCAGCTCATCTGTCTTCCAGTGGCCTGTTGTCCAAGGTTAAGACAAAGCTTAGCAGGCCCCCCACCCCCCACCCCGGCCCCCAAACAGACACACACGCGCACACACCCCAACTCTCTCCTTCAGTCCTCCCACTCAATTCACCACCCGCCTGATGACGGGACACCCACAAGCTCGCCTTTCTGTGAATTCCTCCAGCCTCTTGAGCATCACTCAGCACTTTCAGGCTCTCACTCCTTCGCTTTGAATCTGCTTTGCGCGCGGTCCCTAGCAACGCGGAGCAGATGGCCGGCTGCAGCCCTCCAAGCGGAGAGCTTTCCATGACGTCCGGTCTGCTAGAACACTTAAACGGGGGGACACTGAACAGGTTCATTGTCTGCGCAGTTCCTTCTGGGACGTTAGCGCTTAACGGTTCACCTAGTTTGAAATCATATTGGAGCAGCAAGGATTGTGTGTGTGTGCGTGTGTGTGTGTGTTTAATTCCCAAAAGAAGATTATATTCTCGTTTTGTGTGGGCGGAGGGGTTGACGACCCATTAGCCTCCCCTTATACGAGGCAGTCTGGACCTCGACTACTACTATTATTATTAGTCTTGAGTTTTTATGACTATGTAATTTGAAGCAGTTTCATCTAATTTTCTCAAACCCCATCTAATGGTCCTCCAAGGGTTATCCAGGCAGGTTTGGTGGGCTCTCATGTGGACCCCATTCTGCCATGTTAAATATGTTATAAAATCCAAGCATGACGCTCCTAAGTGACTGACTAGTTATGCATACGGTTTGGTTTCTTGTGCGTGTGTGTGTGTGTGTGTGTGTGTGACCCAGCATGTGAAATTGTGTGCACTGCTCTCTCCTGCCCCCTACAGGCAGCAACGGGCATGAATTCATGTTCCTGCTGAAGGGTCACGAGGATCTACGGCAGGACGAGAGGGTCATGCAGCTCTTCGGGCTGGTCAACACACTGCTGGCCAACGACCCGGCCTCCCTGCGCAAGAACCTGAGGTGCCGAATATCCCCCAAACACAAACACACACACACCCTGTCTGAAACACTCACATCACAGAACACAGCTGCATGCATGAAAGAGTCTTTGTCTCAGTGTAAACATAGACAAGTTAGTCTTAGTTTTCTGAATCATAGTGTGAATCACAGATCAGTGACAATTATGAGGTGACAATGTTCCGCTGCCCACTGGCTCAAAAGAGCAAACATGCAGCCAGCAGCATGTCATAAATGCGCACAACATTTTAGAAAAACCTGCGCGCCATTTTGATGAAAATTGTAAATATGTCAGCTTTGTTTTCTTCTTCCTCATTATAGCATCCAGCGCTATGCCGTTATCCCTCTGTCCACCAACTCGGGTCTGATTGGCTGGGTACCTCATTGCGACACGCTCCACGCCCTCATCAGAGACTACCGGGAGAAGAAGAAGATCTTGCTCAACATTGAACACCGTATCATGCTCAGGGTGAGCCCTTTTCCCCTGTTTCACATTGTGGATGTGATGGAACCAAACGAGCTAGTATTAGTAAAAGATTCTGTACAGTAAAACACAGTAAATTTCAAATTTCATGTAGTCATTCAAAATCTAATCTTCAGAAAACTTTATTGGTGTTGGATGTGACAAAAAAAGTTGGTGGAATTGTCCTATAATGAATTGATGATAGAGCTGTTGTTATAGCAGTTTTTTTTTTTTCTTTTGGTGGGATTTTATAAAATGATGGTATGACGGTTTAAATCTGTAGTATGTTATTGGATTAATTAGATGGCTCCCGACTACGACCACCTGACCCTGATGGAGAAGGTGGAGGTGTTCGAACATGCTGTCAACAACACAGCCGGAGACGATTTAGCCAAGCTGCTGTGGCTCAAGAGTCCCAGTTCAGAGGTATGTTCTCAGGTGTCATTCACCTGTCATTCACATACACACACACACACACACACACACACACAAAAGCAGCCACATGAGAGTAGTATCACTTCAAACAGATTTGAATATATAATAATAGCCTGTTGTGGCTTGTTTGAATGGTCTTTATACTGATTATTAATCTAACTTATTTAAAACACCCTATGCAGAAAAGTCAGGCTTGCCATTAGTGCAAGAAGAACAAATGAAGATTCAGAAAAAGATTTTAGATAATTATACATACATAGATCTAAGTGTGCAGAGGCCTGGCTTTGTCTTGTTTGCTGTAATTTCTGGTTGTGTAATGTCTAAGCTGTCTCTATCCGTTCATAGGTTTGGTTCGACCGGCGGACAAACTACACTCGCTCCTTAGCCGTCATGTCCATGGTGGGTTACATCTTGGGGCTGGGAGACAGGTGAGGAACTCAGATTTTGAGAGTATAAGTAGGTACAGTATACGTAGTGCTTAGTACATATACACCTCTGGTTCCACTGCATTTCAGCTTTCACCCTCCCCAAACCTGCCCCCAGCTCCTCCAGCTGCCCTTGACCTATTGCACTGTATCCCCAGTTCCAAACCACTACTCTCCTTCTGAGTAGAAGAGGAACAAATTCACTGCTAATAACATATTGTTGTTTTCTTTAGGCATCCGTCTAACCTAATGTTGGACAGACTCAGTGGAAAGATCCTTCACATAGACTTTGGCGATTGTTTTGAGGTGAATTATCTGTTCTTGTTCTTTATATTTGCTGTGGTGTTGATGAATTCTCTGCAATTGTCTGCAATTGGTCCATAAACATTCTTACATGTCTTACAGGTGGCCATGACTAGGGAGAAATTCCCAGAGAAAATCCCCTTCCGACTAACCAGAATGCTGACTAATGCTATGGAGGTGCGTTTGTTTATTTATTTATTTATTTTCAGCGGCTCTTGTCAGAAACAATTCATTGAAACAAACTTTTGTTAGAACTGGGTATAGAAAGAGCCAGTATGAAAGGATACCTCATGTTATATAACTTTGTTGGACCTTGAAGGTTTAAACATGTCACATCCTGCACTTTTACAAAGACACCATATTAACTGTCTGAGAATGCATACGAAATGTCACGTAGACAGATGTTCAGTGTCATGTTTTCATATTTTTAGTTATGTTAGCTTACAATACATTAATTCCTTCCACCTACTCCCTCTCTCTCTCTTCCTCTCCCACTCACTCTTTCCCTCTCTCTCCCTGTCTCTGCAGGTTACAGGCCTGGATGGGAACTACAGGATCACATGCCACACCGTCATGGAGGTCTTGAGGGAACACAGGGACAGTGTCATGGCCGTGCTAGAGGCTTTCGTGTACGACCCCTTACTCAACTGGAGGCTCATGGACAGTACGTTTCTCCTTTATATTTTATGTCTCTGCACAGCTTTGTAGCCACAAAGAGTAGAAGAAGCACTAGATGTTCAGCTGCTGAGAGAGCTTTCAGATCAGTTATTATTATTGTTTTTTTTTTTTTTTTTTTCGTCGTTGTTGTTGTTTTGTGATCATTGTCGCATACTCCACATTAATGGTTCCCAACTACTCTGCTTGTTGTATGGTTACTGATTCAAACAGCATCCATGTGCCTTGCATAAAGGCTTTGAATGAGAATATTTGACCCTTTCATTCTGACAAATTATTTCACACTTTTTCCCACTTCTTCAGCCAACACCAAAGGAAATAAGCGTTCCAGGAATAGAACTGATTCTTATTCAGCTGGACAATCTGTGGGTAAGTCACCACTGCCAAAATGTAGCTTAGTTAAGTATCAGTTAAGATTTATTAGATAATGAATGCTTTATTGAAAGCAATAACTCCATCCAAGGAATTACAATAGTATGTAGTAAAAGATGAAGAAAAATGCCTGTCAGGTTTCCTGCTGCTGGAAAACGTGTGTGTGTGTGTGTGTGTGTCTGTGTGTATGTGTGTGTGTGTGTGTGTGTGTGTGTGTGTGTGTGTGTGTGTGTGTTGCTCCTAAATGGTGCTGTTCTTTGATGTGACCCCTAACAGAAGCGCTTGATGGCATCGACCTCGGCGAGACCACCCACAAGAAGCCAGGAACCACCGTGCCTGAATCAATCCACTCCTTCAGTGAGTCAGCGGACTGAGCATACACACCTTATCGCCTGCCTGCAAGGCCCCCATCCATTGCTCAAACACCCATACCAGTGGAACAGAATGGCACTAGGATTTCAATCGGCATGCAACATAATCTCCATTTCACCCCGGGGAGTGTAACCCGAACTGAGAGATGTTGTGGCTCAAAGCAATAAATCCAATTTAAAAGAAATGACACCCTTTAAATCGCCATTTGGCTTCATAATGATATTTCTGGTTCAAGCTGTTTTTTAAGTGCAAGCAGTTTTGGGGGGTGGGTGGGTTTATAGGATTATTTGAACGACCCGTGGTCATGCTCTTTCAAGAGTGTTGCCAAGGATGTTTAGAAAAGAAAAGTAAAGGTCTGAACTTTTCACTGGGGCCTCTTTTATTGTAGCATGTATCATGGCAAAGGTTTAACCGAAGCTAAGCTACGGGTCATGCTGGCTGATTTAGGCATAGTCATATATTATAAAAACAGCATACTTCTGTAGTAGATAATGATTTCCATATACATTGCCGAACAGTGACTAGGTAAAATGGAAGCATTTAATGTAATTTTTTGTTCCCTGTCAGTTGGCGATGGCCTTGTACAGCCCGAAGCTCTAAACAAAAAAGCCATCCAGATCATCAACAGGGTGCGAGACAAACTGACAGGTGAGTTCCATCTTTTTTCAGTGCCTCAGGAAAGGCAGAATCATTGTTGGTCAGACCTACATTTTAAACTTGGATGTCAAATTTACAATTGAGATGTGACTCCTCCCTGTGCCGGGTGAATAATTTATCATTTATAACTCTCTCACCCCCCAGGTCGGGACTTTTCACATGATGAGACTTTGGATGTACCAACTCAAGTGGAGCTTCTAATCAAACAAGCAACGTCGCATGAGAACTTGTGTCAATGCTACATTGGATGGTAAGTACATTAGTATTGGTGCATGATTCCAGCTTGTTATTAAGACTTCCTTTATTAATATTATGTGGATTGTGAAATGTCATATGGTCGGTCATAATTGTTTTCTGTGTAATTACAGGTGTCCGTTTTGGTAGAGGAGTTCTTCAGCCTTGCTTTGCAGTCGTTGTCCTTTGCTAATATTTCTACAGTGGCCATACTTCTCAAGGAGAAACAAGTCTGCTCCATAGGCTAGCAATGATGTGTTGCAATTAATAAGACATTTTGAAAACTTTTATTAACTTAATATCTGATAACTGAAGGTTAACTGTTGCACAATATGAACTTAAGAGACTTGATTCCACATGCGTTGATTATGAATAAATGATGAATAAATTATTTGTCATTAATTCCTGAAACATTTCAGTATTATGTCATTACTCCACTGGGTTGATGCAAATTGCACCCTCTGTTATTAATTTTATCATATAGACTAAAAATGCTGTGACTGCACTGAATGTCTTCATTGATTTTAACCTCTTTTTGCATCAATTACAAATAATAAATCTTAGTTTCACTTCAATGCCTCTTTATGTAGAAACCTTGGTTTTATGATTTTTATGTCATTTCCCCTAATGTAAACATGTTCAATCCATGACAGAGACTGTGCAGTTCAATTATCTGCATCCCCAATGTATACAGTTGTAAAAGGCTTTTATGACCTCTAAAATTCAGTAGTGACTTCCGCACTTCACTATTACGCTCTTGAATAATTGTGGTATAAAATACATTATTTGAGGGGGTGAGGTTATGTGTGCATTGAAGAGATAATGTGTTAAGATATACTACTTATAGGCTATATAGTTCTACTAATTATACATGTAGTGTGGTGTAGTATGTAGTACACTAATTAAAAAACAACGTGGAGTCTGTTACCGAACCGTCTATTCCTGGATCCGGAGTTCGAGGTACCTCCGCGATGGATCGACTGGGGAATCAGTGGTCAGGGTGGCCATTGAGAAGATATGGCTTACTACTCATAGCCTATAATTCTGGTAATTATATAATCATTCTAGCTATAATTAAAGTGTGGTGTAATATCCCTTTATTACAGTACAACACGGATATAGTGAGGGTAAAAGGCAGGGATATTTGAACAATAATAGTTTAATTAAAGATTAACTGTTGATATTTTGTTTGTTTTGGGTTTTTTGTTTTTGTTGGGTCATGAACGCTCTTAATAAAGCGAAGCGTATTGAGATATGTAACAGGCAAAAAATCTATATATCATAATATTTGATATGATGTGACACGTATTTCACTACGGGCCGGTATGAGGCTATTCAATAAAGTAAGCATTCGCCAGAGATTTCACTGCTGCGTGCGTAGCTGTGAAATCTCGTCTCTCGCGATTTCAACTTAGGGCCGAAACATGGCCGCCTCCACGAGTAAAGGGAGCAGAGACAAACAAAGTGGCAATTCCACGTTAAATGCCGAGTCAGAGACTCAAGCACATGAGTTTTGTCCAGGATTCAAAGATGTCGATTCATTTGTTAAGGTTAGGCCAACCGTTTTCCTTGCGTATACAGCGTTGCTACCAATACAAAGCCTGTCAAGGCTTGCTCTATGTGACAACGTGGATAGCTAACGTTAGTTCTCTAGCTAAGCAACAGTTTCCTTTAACACTCTTCAGCCTTGTTAACAGCTTAAAAGACGTCTTAACGAAATGCAATGCAACATGTTTTGCGTTCTCTGCAACACAGAAGCTAGTTGCGGTTGCTTAAAAATGTTAACTGTGTCAATTACTCTGATGTGTTTCAACAGCATGGTCTGGGGACTGTTGTCGCAGCCACAAAAGCATCTGCAGGTCTCCCGCAAGCTGGGGATGAATATGATTTTTACAGAAGCTTTCCAGGATTCCAGGAGTACTGCGCAACTCAGGGGGACAGGATTCTACATTGGTAAGAAGTTATCGCTGCAGTATGTTTTCACAAGATGCCATGCTCATGTGTATAAAATACCTGTATTAGTTCCATGTTGTACAGATATCTGTATCAGTTCCATGTTAAGACTGTCTGCTCAGCTTAGTGTGATTAGATCTATAATTTGGGAGCCTGTGTTTTCTGCTTGTTCACCAGTATGAGTCAGCTCATGCAGCATCATGGTTGTAGATCTCACTTACGAGATCGAAACAAGCTGACAGGACTGGAAGACAGATTTGATATGGTGGTGGATGCCAATGATGTTATTCTGGAGAAAGTAGTAAGTATTTCTCTTCACTTATCTTCAATTCAACATATATCTTGAGTTCTTCAATTTGCATTTGAACACATGTGCCTGTTGAGTTGTTAAAAGTACAAGATGAACTGAAAAGTAAAAGATGTACTATATTTTCTATTTCATTAGGGCATTCTGCTTGATGAGGCTGGAGGTGTGAACAGGGCCCAAGAGCCTGTGATGCCTGCTGGCTATCAGCCTCCCAAAATAGTAGTTTCCAGCTGGAATCGCAAGGTGAGCCATGGATAATGCTGAAAGAGTATAATACCTGAACACTTTATGTCATTGTGCTAAGTTTGCTCGTACTGTTTACACACAGGGAAGTGGATCCGGTCACAGCCCTGAGACCTTTAGACTCCTCCATGCCAAAAATGTCCAGCGTCCACAATTGAAATTTAAAGACAAGGTGGACAACAGCAACACGCCTTTCATCCCCAAAATCTTTGTGAAGCCCAACGCAACAATCCCTCTGCCAAAATGTAAGGATGTTGAAGCCCACTCTTGATTACAGCCTGTCCGTTTTAGGCAGCACACAACCCTGCTGAACTGATCCTGTCTTTCAGATTTCACTGACAAGCACCTTCACAAGCAGCGACCAGAGGACCTGGATGTCCCTGCAGCCTTGGCAGACTTCATCCACCAGCAGAGAACACAGGAGCACATGGAGGACATGTAAGACTTGCAGACTTGGTAAGCTTTTAGAGATGAGTGGAAATGTGATAGTCTTGTGTAACTCTGACGTTGATTCTCATAGGTTCTCCCATCCATACCAGCATGAACTTGAGCATCTAACCATGTCCGAGAGTTTGACATGTAGACCAGAACCTCAGGTAGTGTCTGATTAATTTGTCCACTTCTCTGGTTTGTCACGATTCTGTTTTCCACATCTTTTCCCTTGGCCTACACTGAATGTGTTACAGAAGTGTCAAGTTAATTGCTGTCATGTTGTTTGCATGTTCATTGTGCTGCATGTCTAATGATCATAGCAGCTATAGAAGCTAATTTCTACAGCAGATCTTTGATTTAACACATTCAGTGTCAGGATGGTTGATTTGTTGTTGAAATGATGTAAACTAAATAAATATACAGATTCTTTTCTGCATGTCACACTCTGTTTGATGCCCAAAGATGTACAAACCATTGGCAGAGACTAACTGCCAGTTTATCGAAACGTTGGATGACTTGGTTGCCTTGAATGAGAAGCTGTGCAGAACCAACGAATTTGCAGTTGATTTGGAGGTAATGATGGAAATAGATTATTGCTGAAAGGTTTTCGAAGATCTGTTCTTACACAATTTAAGTATATCAGTTTTAAAGTCATTACTGTTTCCTTCCTCTCAGCACCACTCGTACAGGAGTTTTCTTGGCATCACTTGTTTGATGCAGATATCAACAAGGGATGAAGACTTCTTAGTAGATACCTTGGAACTGCGCTGCGAGATGTATATTCTCAATGAGTGCTTCACAGATCCCAACATTGTAAAGGTAATTGTGAAAAGTGTTTCATTATGCACATTAAAGCATTTCTGAAAAAGAAAATGGAAACAATTTTATTATGGTTCCCTGCAGGTTTTTCATGGGGCCGACTCTGACGTTGAGTGGCTGCAGAAAGACTTTGGTCTGTACGTTGTCAACCTGTTTGACACGCATCAGGCCTCACGTGCTCTCAACCTCGGTCGGAACTCACTGGATCATCTCCTGAAAGTGTTTTGCAACATCAACTCAGACAAACGCTACCAGCTTGCTGACTGGAGAATTCGGTAAATAGCACTAACAGTGTTTACATACACATTACGTATAGTATCAATTCACCGTTTTGTTGTTGGTGATCACACTTGAGCTTATTGCACGTTTTACTGCTATTTGTGTATTTGTAATAAGAGGGCTTTGCCTTGTAGGCCATTGCCAGAAGAGATGTTTCAATATGCCAGAGCAGACACTCACTATCTGCTGTATATCTACGATCGGCTGAGGGCAGACCTTCTGGACATTGGAAAGGGCATGCCTTCTGTCTTGCAGGCAGTATGGCAGAGAAGCAGAGAGATTTCTTTAAAGGTAATTTATATATAGTTACAATTTATATAACTCCTTGTAACTCCTTGTCTCCTTGTATCCCTTTTGCCTCCTTAACGACGAGGGACAAGACAATGAGAACTTTGAAAGTAAACAGGTACTTTATTAAAAAGACCGTAAATACAGACATTACCTTCACGGAATTTTGTGGTCACCGCCATCTTGGAATTCGATTGACGAACAGATAGGACAGGGGAACAGATTGAAAATTATATTCTGTAGAAGTGCTTGGATTTCAGCTGAAAATATATGCTCCCGACCAAGTGGGAAACTACAGGCCGGTCTCTCTCCTTCCGTTCCTTGCTAAAACTATTGAAAGGGCGGTATTCAAACAGGTCACTGAATTCTTGAGCCAACAGAATCTACTCGACCATAACCAATCTGGCTTTAAGAGCGGCCACTCCACTGAAACAGCTCTACTATCTATGGTTGAAGCCTTAAAAGAAGCCAGAGCGGAATCAAGGTCATCTGTACTCATCCTGCTTGACCTGACAGCTGCGTTTGATACGGTAAACCACAGTATTCTATTGTCTATACTGTCAAACATGGGCATCAAGGGTGATGCATACTGCTGGTTCAAATCCTACCTCACTGGGCGACTGTTCAAATTGTCCTGGCTAGGACACACCTCTGCGCCTTACCACCTTGCTACTGGAGTACCCCAAGGATCTGTGTTGGGCCCCCTTCTTTTCTCCTTCTATACCACTTCTTTGGGCCAAATCATCCGCCAGTACGGCTTCTCTTACCACTGCTATGCCGATGATACCCATCGCTATCTCTCATTCTCACCCGATGACCCAACCATCCAAACGCGAATCTCGGATTGCCTCTCTGACATCTCTGCATGGATGCAAGACCATCATCTCCAGCTGAACCTCTCAAAAACCGAGCTGCTGGTCCTCCCAGCTAAACCAACTATTCACCACAACATTTGCATCAACTCTGGCTCCTTGTCTCTTGCTCCCTCACGGGTAGCCAGGAACCTAGGTGTTATGATTGACGACCAGCTAACCTTCAATGACCATGTTGCTTCTGTTGCCCGGGCCTGCCGCTTCGCACTATTCAATATCAAAAAGATCAGACCATACCTAACTCAACAAGCCTCCCAATTGCTGGTTCAAACTATGGTCCTCTCACGCCTTGACTACTGCAATGCCCTTCTGGCAGGACTTCCTGCCTGTGCCGTCAAGCCACTTCAGATGATCCAAAATGCTGCGGCGCGTCTCATCTTCAATCAGCCGAAGAGGACGCATGTCACCCCTCTGCTAATCGAGCTCCACTGGTTGCCTCTGGCGGCTCGCATCAAATTCAAATCACTTATGCTGACTTACAAAGTGCTTAGAGGATCTGCCCCTTTTTATCTAAGCGCTCTCATAAAAGCTCAGGCTACCCCCCGACAACTCCGGTCCTCCAATGACTGTCGACTGGCAGTCCGGGCACCTCGCCCAAGGCAATCCAGACTCTTCTCATGTGTCGTCCCACGCTGGTGGAATGACCTATCAAAAACAATCAGAACAGGGCCATCTCTGGAGGCCTTCAAAAAGCTCTTAAAGACCCAGCTATTCAGAGAACATCTTCTATCCTAGCACTAAAATGAACTGAAGCACTATCCCTAGCACTATGCTCCTTCAGGTTTCTGCTATGTAGCTTGATTGTTATCCTCGTTTTGTAAGTCGCTTTGGATAAAAGTGTCTGCTAAATGCATAAATATAAATATATATATAAATATATATATGGTGACTGTCTACATGAGCACTAAAGCACCAACAAATGATGAAACTTAAAAGAGTTTGACCAAAGACATTTATAAGATTGTAGCTCGTCAATCGAGAAGGTACTGTCTTTATAAACCGTCTTTTTTAAAAAAGTACCTGTACACTTTCAAAGTTTTCATTGTCTCGTTTTAAATGTCAGGGCCCTCAGAAGTCTACCAGTGAAGTGTGGAGTAACTTTGAACCTTGTTAATGGTGTAAAAATAGTGATTTAGCTGCACAGGCAAAGCTGTGCCCCTATAGCTAGCAGTGTAAGGTTAATGAAAGCTTCGGCTAAGAACGGTTTAATGTGGAATGCTGGGGGTGAACGGAGGTGAGCATTGGATATATGTTTGTACTCGGTAACACCTTCCAGTACAGTCCAGGTCCAAGTCACACCAGACTTCTCCTTTAACATATCGTTCATGAGTGCAATTAGTGACGGGCACATTTTTAAGCGGTCCAAATAATAATCTGTGACTGCTCCAAACCAAATTGTGAACAGAAGATTAATTTAATGACCGTTGTGAAAAAGGTGACCAAAGGCTTTTGTGGTTGTCCCAAGATTCCACAGATGGTGGAGTACAGTGGTAGGAAATTAATTTCTCTTGGGGGCCACGTGAAAAATCTGAGCTGTTTTGTGGGACCAAACAAACGATAACTTAATTATGTTCAATATTATATTTTTCCAATTGTAAAAAGCAGTACATAATACATCATAAGCTCCTACTGGTAATCACAAGTATACAGGTATCCTGTAAATATTTGTGTGAATTCATGACTTGTGGTGTATAGGTTGAAGAGAGAATTACCAGTCGCTGTACAGACGGACGTAAGTTCTGATGTATATCACAGTTATATTGCATACACAGCATAAACACCATTTTATTTTGAATTTATGACATCCTTGTTTGGTTCGTGTTGATATTGGAGTCACACAGATCCATGGTAATGATGTAAATGAGTCCACATTTGACGCTGGGATGTTGGATATTGTGTGGGTGGGCGGTACCGTGGAGTGCTTCCTCAAGTCCACAGCCATCCCCACAGTGTTGTGGTGGTGTGCAGATTATTAACATCTTTCCGATATGCAGATTTGTCACCATCCTGAAAAAACCCAATGACAGCGGTGCCGTCTGCAAATTGTACAAGATTAACAGCTGGGTCTTTAGGTTGCATTTATTATTTAAATATTCTCTCATTTATTCATTTTAGAAATATATGAAGCCTATCTTCACAGAAGAGTCTTATATGGATATGTACAAGAAACAGAAGAAGGTTTTCAACACCCAGCAACTTACGGCCTTAAGGCTCTTGTATGGATGGAGGGACCGGTTGGCCAGGGAAGATGATGAGAGCACTGGGTATGTTTTTACTATTGTAATCTGTGATCTTTTTCCTTTAAATGTATCATTAGGGTTAAATGAGAGGTCATAAATGACTTAAGATGCTACAGACATGGATGCATAGGAAGGTCATTTATCCCAACAGCTCTTGCCCAATTGAAAATGTAGCTTAGATTAGAGTAGAGATGGGATACAAAACATCCGTTCCTTGTTGGCCATGTTGATTGGATGAGACGTTTCTCTCTGCATTGTATGTGTTGTATGTGTATGTGTATGTTATGTATGAGCATAGAAGTATGTATGAACACAGTGTAACAGTGCTGCATTGACACCTGAAGGATCCTAAAGTCCAAACTGGTTATTTCACTAAAAGTGTTCCTCACCCCTATTCCTCCATGTTGTGTGGTTTCTTTCCAGCTACATTTTACCTAATCACATGTTGTTGAAGATTTCAGAGGAGTTGCCCAAGTAAGTATACTTTTGTCCACCCCATTCAGTTCCTATCTGAAGTCTTTTTAGAGGTTCAGCTAAGTTCTGTGTAACGTTTCCAGAGAACCACAGGGTATTATTGCCTGTTGCAACCCTGTCCCCCCCATGGTCCGACAGCAGATTAATGAACTGCACCAGCTGATAAAGCAAGCTAGAGAAATGCCACTTCTCAAGGTATGGCTTCTTGATAGAAATGTTTAGCAGCACTCCCTAAAGATTTTAATCATATGAATTATTCATCCAATATTTTAATCCCTCTACCATTTTACAGAATGAAATGGTTGCCGAAAAAAAGAAAATGGTCACCCCTAAAAGAGAGGTTTGTGGTGTCCAAATATTTTAGTGCATTGCCATATATAAAACAGTAACATGACAACTGACTTGTATTGCTGTGACGTCTGTAGCCTCTGGAGTCCAGCCTGTTCTCTCCTCATGATGCATCCCATATCTCTGACGTTGACCTCTGTGACCTCTCCCAAGGTATGGGCTGGATGTGTCTCTCGCTGGTACTCTTTGCCATCAGCAAATATGCAGTACAAGTTCCCTTGACAAATAAACAAACCTGGGTGAATTCCTTTATCCCATTTGCAAATATCTTAGCGACCCCAATTAAGCGAGGAATCGTTTTCTCTGAGGAAGAAGACCCAGCTGAACCTGTTCCACAAGCTCTGGCTGGCCTCACGACTTCTGCGAAAGTCACACTATTTGAGGTGATCATATGAAACATTATTCTCTCACAAGTTATAAGCATTCTCAGTAGACGGTAACGGTAGACATAACCAGTTTTCTCTCGCATGTTGTTTTAAAGGAAGTGGATGAAAAAAAGCCTGATAACCTAACTGTGGTACAGCAGAAAGCCCACAGAATCTTGGGGTCATTTGAGAACCCCTTCAAAATGGTAATATGTCATCTATTAAGATTAATTTACTAGAATATGTTTTGGTCTTCTGTTTAGTGCTAATCCTTTGTATGTTGTGTTTTTGTATGTGTTTTTTTTTTTTTTCTATCAATCACTTTTATTTCTAGTATTTGCCCTCGAAGAACGTCCATATATCTGAAAGTGCCAAATTTGACCCATCATCAAAGGTGTATGAGGTAGGCCATTGTTTTGATTATATATGATTTACCTAATGCAATATGATGTAGTGATATAGTATAGTGCATAGTGTGACTTTCTGCAGATGTATAGTGTGTGTGGTGGTGCAGGAGAGTGCTGAGTGTTTAGTGCAGAGTATTGCCTTACGGTGCTCTGTCCTGTTTTTGCATTCTTCAGATTAGCAATAGATGGAAGCTTCGGAGTATTGAGCAACAACAAAAAGAGGCCCAGGAAAAGCAGAAGGCCAGAGAGGAGGCAAAGAAAGCCAAAGGTGTGAATGTGACATCCATGCCGTCATCATTACGGTCTTGGCACAAATAATCCTGTAGTCTTGTTTTTTTTTAATCATGTAGATAATAAAGTGCATATTATTTTTTTTTTGTACAGAGAAAAGAAAAAAGGTCCAGAAAAGTTACCAAGAATCACTTCAAAATGTTCCCACTGTTCGGGAACAGGCAATGGTGGGTAACCTACCCCCTACTACCCTTAACTTCACATACAGTGCTGCATTAAAATGTTTTAACATTTTATCACACGTTTATCACAATTTGTAATGTAGACATTGACTGATTGACAAGTGATTAGGTTAACTGTTACTGTAAGAAGCTACATGAGTTAATATATTTTTGAAATCATTTTTTTGTCGTCGTTTTTGTCCGACCTCTTCAGAAATGATTTGTGGAAATATCACATTTTGTATCTATTGAATAGTATTGTTGAGATGTATGTATGTTTTTATTACGGATATTTTTGTATAAGTACAAGTATCTCTCGGGTAGGTTTTGTAACAAATCCTAATCCTTCCCTTGCATAAGGCTGGACAACCTGGAGGAAAGAAGAGGGAGAGAGTTGACGGCGACCCCACAAAGGAGACCTCTAAACCCAGCCCAAAGTTCCTTAAACCTGTAGATACGCAGGATGATGTGCCCTTCCCAGTAGCTAAGACGAAAACAAAAAAGGCAAAAGCAGCACAACAAAACACAGAGACCCCACAGACAGCAGCTCCGCCTGAACCCTTCACTCCCTTCGACTACAGCAAGTCAAAGTTCAAAGTTTTCTCAGGTATGTGGTACATATAGATTAACAGAGACTACAAGGGTGTAGCTCTTCAGTCCTTAAATTCATAATGAGTGGGGAAAAATAGTAGATGCCATGGTACCTTTTTTTTTCAACAGGAGGCAGAGCAAATGACTCGGGACAGTTTGACCCCAGTAAAGAGTTTCATGATCCAAACAGAAAGGTACTACATCTACAAATACAATTTATAATTATGCAACTTAATGTGATTCTGCATAAGAAGAAGACTAACAACTTTTTTTTGTTATAGAAAAATCCTAAAGGGAATAAACAAGGTGCTGCTGAAGGCAGAAGCATTACATATATGGCTGGGAAATCCAACCGGTAACTATCTGTGGGGATGGTTAATTTTTAAGTTAAAGTTAAACTAGTGTTGTTTTCTTTGGCATCAATGTCATATGCATGTTTTATTGTGTGTGTGTGTTTTGCAGTGGATTCCGTCACAACTGGCCCAAGAGATAGACCCTTCCTTGGATTTTTCATTTTTTTTCTAATGCATGATTTTCTGCTCTGTTGTTCACAACTCTGGTGAACAGTAACTAATAACGCTTCTTCTATGTGAAGCAATTAATTGATTTTAAAATAAAATGAACGGATTTCTTCATTTGTGTGTGTTTCCTGGTGTTTATTAATAGCATTACTGTTAAAGAAGTGAAAATAATCATTTCATGACTTACATTAAAGGAATTTTCACCTATATGTTTTGGGTTTGTAAAAGATGGATTAAATGCCAAAATGGCATTCATTTCAACTCGATGGCAGTCATGAGAAATTGATATAATATAAACCTCTACATACATAAACATTCCTAACAGCAAGATATTTACGCTAAACCATAAATATATCTATATGGCTATATTTCTCTAGCAATCGCCGCCTTCTGGGTATAGGCAAGCCTGAATTTCAAGACATCTCTGCAGCCGCGTTCCAACTATAATTTCTACCTGTCAATGTCAAACCACTTTTGGGCGGCTTATACATCAGTTTTAATAACATTTCTTTGTCTCGGGTTTATCTACAAATCAAGTAAAAATAAAAGCTACAATGTATCAACTAACTTTGAGGCCGGTCTCACGTGGGCTGCCCAGTCAACCTATCCTTCAGCAAGGTTTTTTTTTTACCTAGTCGTCTATTGGTCAACCTGGCTGTTGTGTGTTGCGTACATAGATAACCATTCGTCAGTGCTTTGCCTGATGTTCGGTTGTACCAAGAGTACGCCCAACGTGTCAGTCCGTGGCAAAGATTCTTGCACTGTACTCGTTGCTGATTCTGGGCATTTGTGGCGTTACAGTCTTTCAAACATAGCTGTTTAGCTAGCTATATTATTGCGTTTTAGATTGTAGAGAATGGATAGCATAAAGAATGGATGGTTCACTGAAACGTGTACATTATGGCCTGGGCAAGCAATGAGTCTTCAAGTCGAAGAGGTTCTGTATCATAAAAAATCTCAGTTTCAGGATGTCATGGTGTTTAAAAGGTTGGTCCTCACATTCTAACCAAACATTTGATGATGTTTTTGAATGAAAACAGGTACAAGGTGGATCAGATGATCGATAGGTTATAGTAGTGGATCGGCTAACAACATTTAAATATCTGCTACGATTTGAATGGCAGTCAAAGCAGTAACGTTAGCACTAGCTCTCCTACACATGATGACTCGCTTTGTGTTTTGGTGGATGGGTGTGAAATGTATCTACTTTGCATTCTTCGAAGCTTTTCGAAAGGATTTAGCCTCAACCCATTTTCCCCTTTTCGCTGCCGAACGAACACTGATTCGTCTGACCAGCTGTTGTACGTTATTGCTAGTCAATATTAGCCAACGTCAACTCTACGTTAATCTGTCATCTGGTTAGGCTTCGTTTTACAGCTAATCTTATAATTATCTAGTTAAACTAACGGGTTGTCAGGTGATTTTTTTGTTCACCTGATGTTTGTAGGCTTCTTAACATGTTGTACAAGTTTCTGCTGGTTTAAGTTGACCGCTACCCATTATAAAAGATAACTACACTATCTGTGATTGGACATCCAGAAGCTGAGCGTGTTGCGACATCTGTGTCAAAAACAAGCACATTTCCCAGAGCACCTGTCCATACCTGGCACTATACTGCATGCGAATTGTGCACAGTAATTTTCAGTGTAAGATGAGTGACGTTATTTGACATGGGATCTATTGCACAGATCTGGTTAAACTTGTTATTCCAGACACGGTGTTCTTTCGCGGTCATTTGGCAGTGTTCATGTCCTTTCTTTAGCAAAACGTACGGCAATGTCCTGGTTTTGGATGGGGTTATCCAGTGCACAGAGAGAGATGAGTTCTCCTACCAAGAGATGATTGCCAACTTACCTTTGTGTAGCCATCCTTGCCCAAAAAAGGTACCTGTTCAATTTCTCAGTTGTCACCCTTGTAGGCCTATATGTTGAATGTGGAATGATTGTTTATTTTTATTGACGACGTGGTTGCCTACCTTTCGCAGGTTCTGATCATTGGTGGAGGGGATGGGGGTGTTTTGAGAGAAGCTGTGAAGCATCCTCTTGTGGAGTCTGTGGTCCAATGTGAGATTGATGAGGTAATCCATTTGCTGTAGTCAAATACTTCTTATGTGGAATTGACATGGTGTGTTATCATCTGTAATGTATTTACCTGTCCTTCTGGTAGGATGTAATCACTGTCTCCAAAAAGTACCTCCCTGGAATGGCAAAGGGATTCTTCAGTCCCAAACTTACCCTGCATGTGGGAGATGGTTTTGAGTTCATGAAACAGAACCAAGACGCCTTTGATGTCATCATTACTGATTCATCTGACCCCGTTGGTGAGAGGATTTTCTCAGTAACTGCATCTCTACTCTAAAGTATGCTATGGTTGCAATGTCCACACCAATTGTAAGTGAAGTTTCCCATATTTTTTAGGTAAAATATTAAGCGACTGATGTTAAATATGACCGCCACACAAGAAAAAGTATTTCTAATTAATGAAAAAAAGGATATTTGGGGGAGACATTGTGTCCCTCTATGGTGTTGTCACAGCCATGGAAAATTGGGGACTTTAAAAAGTCACTTTGCTTTAAAGGGCTACTGCCTTTGAAGTTGGGGGAACTGTGGCACCTCCCAGCACCCTTACTTCCAATCTATTAAGGAATTTATTTTGGAAGGTAGACTACTCCTTTTAAAAATATTGCACGTAGCAGATGTAAACAAACTTGCATGCTGAGCGTGATGGTTCGAGCACAGTAATTTGACCAGATTATCCAAATCAGTGGCTTGTAGTTACATGTATTAGAAATTAAATTCTGAACAGGTTTGTTTATGATATTTGTTTATGAAAAATAGGTACTCATGATAAAACTGCTGTTTTGAACACTCCCCCAGCCAAGATATTTTCCTATTCACAGTTTGATTGATTGTTTGTTTTTATTCTTTATTTGTTTCCTTTTGTCATTTCTTAATGCGCTGATTCTGAGAACCAACTAATAAAATTGGTGTGGCCTAACCCTAAAGAAAAACTCACACTCACATTTGGCAACCTTCAGAGCTGGTTTGCCCACTTGTTCCTTTTTAAGTTTCAAGTTGCCTCAGTCACTCCTCAGTTATGCTTCATTGAAGAGCACCTGACAAAGCACAATACAGTCTAATAGCATGCTAGATTTCAGAACCTATTCAATTGATGAAAATTCTTTTTAATGACACAGGCCCAGCAGAAAGTTTGTTCAAGGAGTCTTACTACCAGTTAATGAAAACTGCTCTACGGGAAGGTGGAATTCTCTGTTGCCAAGGTAAATTGTTTAATCCATAATTTAATACACATAAGCAGTACCAAACAATGTTGCTAGCGATGCTAGTGGCTCATGTCTGTTTAGATTTGTTTGTGATGCTAAATTACTGGCTTGTACATGCTTTTTCTATACAGAGTGCCTTTGACTAAACTTCTTGATATTTCACTTTTTTACCTGACCTCAAGAGCACATGTTGAGAATATACACTTCAAATATTTAAGTGGCGTGCACATTCTTTCTTTCTAGTGATGCTTTTGGATTCTTACCCAGACCTGTCCATGCTGAAAATTGGAAAGTATTTTGCATATGTGCCCTCAAAAACAGGATTTTGCATTTTCTGTTCCACAGGAGAATGTCAGTGGCTCCATTTGGAGCTTATTAAAGAGATGCAGACCTTTTGCAAGACCCTCTTCCCAGTAGTGGATTATGCCTACTGCACCATTCCCACCTATCCAAGTGGCCAAATTGGTTTCATGCTATGCAGTAAAAATGCTGTGAGTGTCCACATCTGTTTCTCCTAAATGTGTTTACAGGGAAAATCCAGTCAGTCAACCCATTTCCCTGTTTGCCATGTGCTGTTGCGGTAGACGTAGGAACTATAGAATTTGATACAACGTGAACCAAATTTGTGAACTGCCAGCTAATCCCAACAGATGCAGCAGAATTCTAACATTCTCATACTTACCAGTAGCACTCAGCAATGTGGGTACAGGTTGATTGATTTACTCAGAATAATCCATCTAATGTTTAAATAATGGCTGCTGTCGTGTTTATTAATGGCAAACAGTTTGGTCCACAGCAAACAAATTTCAGAGAGCCTGTACGAGAACTGACGCAAGAGGTGGTGGAAAGCATGGGCCTGAAATATTACAACCCTGAAATCCACAAAGCTGCTTTTATCCTTCCTGAGTTTGCCCGGAAGGTAAATTGGAGAATGAATCCACTTCGTACTCCTTCATCCTTCGGAGCCCCGTGCATCATGTTTCTCATCCTTTTTTCCTGTATTTTTCTCCTTAGGCGCTTCACGAGTCGTAAAATGTGTGCACAGGGACCGCCACTCTCTCCCACTTAGGCCTTTGTGACCACAGACAGAACCAAACTCACACCACACGCTGCAGTACTCCACCTGCCCCAGACGGAGTCTGAAATCACCACTGATGGACCTGAGGCCCATTGCTAAAGAAGACGCTCATGAGAATGGCCTCTACGGGGGGAAATGCTCTGTTTTCAGAGGGTTGCAAATCCTTCCAGTGCTTCCACCCATCCTTTTTTTTTTTTTTTTTTTGTTCTCTGATGGCATACACACTCCATAATGATGATCAAAATTATATCTTTATTTTCCCATCAATCTTTTTCTTCTGCCAGTAAAGTAGGAGTGTACAATTTCTTAAATATGGTAATATCCAAAGCTGACATGGAATAATCAGTCTGAGATTAGAATTTGTCTTGATATGACATACGACACCAATGGACATACTATAACATTCTTTCATAATGTTGATTTCTCTGATAATTGAGGCTTAATGAGACCATTAGGCTAGGCAAAAAAGGATGGTATAAGGACAGTGGTTCATTTAAGGACTACACAGACTGTCAAAACTGTTGGTCATGGTCAAGTATAGCATTGCTGACTCGCCTATCAAGTCTTAAATCTGTAGACAATAATGAGCAAAATATGGTATGTGTATTGTGGAAAGAGAGTGTTGGTGTGTATCTTATAGTGTAGAAAATATGCTGTTGATAATATCAGGCTGACAGATCTAAGAATGGAATTTTGCTTATAGAACCAAATGGTTTGATTTAGCATGGGGACTAAAGATAGCTATGAACGTTACTGATACTGGATTTGGTGTAACTGGATTTAATTGACGTACTAAAGATGTGGCCTAACCTTGGGAACACGATGTGTTAGTAACTTAATGCCTACTAACATTGAATGTGTGTGTCTGTGTGTGTGTGTGCTGGCGTGCGTGTGTGCATGCATCAGGCATAATATGCCTGCATGCAAATGTTTGAGCCCTAATTGAGAATTTAACTTGGGTCACCGCTCACCACAAATCTGGTAAATGCCGTTTTGTGATGACCAAAAGTTACTTGGTTTTAAAGAAGCCACCAGTACCTAGAGTGCATTTCACTGTGTGCACTATCGTTGATACAAGCGTTCCTAAAGGGTCATGTCACATGTGCACATGCAATTGTTATGTGGATTGTTGAACATGTGTGCCGTGGCACCATTCTCTAGTGCGAATAAAGGTACTGGAATTACGTTCCCCATTCACTACCCCTTGTATATCTGGTGTAGCCTATACATCACTTGTATCTTTATGACCGGTGTGTATCTCGTAATCAGCAATGTTTAACTGCTGCATTCAAGTTTATGTGGAATCTTGTGAATATTTTCAAATAAAAGGCAGTAAAATTAAATGTTTCATTTAGCATTTGTATGAACAATTATTCTATAGTTGCGGTAGGACTGTAGGCCTTCATGTGGTAGCCTTTCCTTACTGACGCACTGTAATTATCATCATTAAGGCAGTCATGATTATCCAAAGAAGACATGAGACAGTTTAATTGTGGTGCCAAGCGACACTGCTCTACAAGTTGTCCTTTACGCCTGTGAAAATGTGTTGATTTTCCTCCACAAGATGGCAACCAGCGTCCGTGCAAGTCTCTACTCTCGTTTAGTGTCTATATAGGATTTTTTTCCTGCTAAGGTAGGACGAGAGACCCAACTTCTCAACAGCTGATTGTGCGCCTGGTAACCATAGCGCGCACGGCCGTATATTTGCGAGAGAAGATATCTGTGCCTTTTAAAACCTCATAACAACATAACAAAGCAATATATTCAGCATTCAAATTTCCTCAGAATTTTAGTGACGAATGCTATCAATTTTGTGTTTGAAGTTTGTCCAGGAGTTTCTGATGCGCCTATTTAGCCCACCGCGTAATCTTCAAACGACCTCGCTTCAGGGATTTTTGTCGATTCTGGATATTAGGGCTCAGCTCACCATCTCAATCTCTAGTCACATTTAGTCTGAAGATATTGTTGTCTGAGCTCAAATTCAAAATTGCAGTGTGCGTGCATAGCGACACGTTTAAAAGATGATGTGCGTTTTGTGGGTAAGTTGTAAGCTAACCCAGTTACCTAAATCAACCTCTAAAAACACGACTTAATGTCGTCGGGCTCACTTGAATAAAGTGCAGCGACGTCTTTCAGCGGTGCTCTCCATGGAAGGAAAAAAAGCTTTCATCTCTAAACTTGGTGCAGCTCTTTTCCTACGTGCATTCGATCACCGTTTTATTTAGCAGTTATGACGCCCTAGCCGACTTCATTATTTTTGCACCTGCAGTTTTTTTTCATATTAGTGATTAATAGCCTCTCTTATGTGATGATTTAGAATAGAAATAGGCACACTTTAGAATGATCGCAGGGGATTTTCTATTCAGTTTAGTCTATTTAAAGCCTACATCTAACCATTATACCTAGAGATTGGCATTATTATGACAGGCTATAACTATTTCTTCTGAAGAACGTAGGCCTAACGTTATGTGTGAAGATTCTCACTCATCCAGGTCATGACAATATAATATATGCCTATTCTATTATATAGGCAAGTGAACTTAGTGCTTGAAAACATTTCACCTTTCATCTAAAACAAGGCTTCTTCGGTTCTGGTCTGGAGTTGGAAGTTCAGGAGAGCCGCTAGATTTACTGCAAAGATTTACAACATCAAAGCAGAAAAAACTCTACAATCTTTGTCATAATGAACGATTCAGCCCCAACTTCACACACTGACTAAGCTAATAAAGTTAATGGGTGATTCATGTGACTATTGTCACATTATGAGGGGTGTGCTCTGAAGCTCACAGTTTGGCCTACATCCCTATCTCTAGACCAAATCAGAACTGAAGAAGCTTGTTGGATGAAAGGTGTAACCTTTTTGAAGCTTGAAAAAGAAGTCCAGTTGTCTATAACTGAAAATCTTGAAACGTATATCAACGTTTTAGGACATTGTGACTTGCGCTGTATTAACCTCTACTATTTTAGATGCCAACAAAAGAAAAACATTTCAAACGGGATGAATTCTACTGCCATATAGACTATATCACTACTTGACAGTATGGTGTGCATATATTAACACTTTATATTTATATTTAGCTGTTTAAAGTCTTAAGTAAATTCTAATTGATGGTATATTGAGGCATTCATTGTAGTGCAACGTCATCTGGCAGCTGTTTTGCTTTTTTTAGTATTGATGTCAGGACCAGTTTTAGGTTTGTGACGTGTTTTTACGCAATTACACACCCTGCACTTACAATGCTGTCTCTGAGAAGGTTATACCTATTCAGTGCCTTAGTCTCTAACCCCTGTCGCCCAGCCACCTCAGCTGCCTCCTCCCCTACACCCCCACAAACACCATCATCACTAGCACGCCCCCACTGCCTCCACCCCTCATCCACCATCCCTTGCGTCAGTAGCAGAGAGGGTGTGCTATATAAGTGTGGTACCTGGAGCTCAAAGTAGAAGACTCACACCATCAGTTGAAACAGCAGAGCTGGTGACTTATTAACAGACACCTTCCTCTGACCTTCACAAGGATTCAACTGCCACAAATACCTTTTAGTTTCTCTCCTTTTCTCTCTGTCCTTCTCTATTTGTCTGTGTGTCTGTCTGTCTGTGAGTCTTTTTTCTGTCTTTCACTGCTCTTCTTTGTGCCTGTCTCTTTGCACTTGCAACATGCAGCTTCTTGCCAGCCTAGTGTCTCTCATGCTTGTCCTCTACAGCGTAAGGGCAGCCGCCGTGCTTCCTGTGGAGGAGAGGAGCCCAGCACATGCCAGAGTGAGTATTATTATTAGTATTAGTATTATTACTACTACTAATACTACTTCTACTACTACTACTTCAGTTGCTTTTGTTATTTTAGTTGAATAAACTTTGGATTCGGCTGAAGGAAATTTCAAGTGAGAATATTATATGCTGCTTAAGCTGATTATTCTGGAAAAAGGTTGATCCAACCCTAGTAGTACTGTGATTATATGAAATATCACTATGCATGTATTCACCAAAATGCCAAAATATAATTTTTTATATGTTTATTTAGATTTTGCAATGGTATACAGGTTTATTCTAATACTTGAATTACTCAGAATGTGGTCTTTCTCTATTTCATTAATTTTGTTTCATAATGCTGTAGATTGTAGAGAAAATTTAGTCATCTCTTTCAAATTCTTACGTCTGCAACTGGAGCAAATGGAGAAAATAGACCAAAAAATGCAGTTTCTTTACAATTGCAGGAAGTCATTTTTACCATTGGTGCTTGATTTTTTTAGGAACTAAGCAAAGAGCGCAAAGAGCTGATCCTGAAGCTGGTCTCAGGCTTGCTTGACGGTGTGGACAGCAACATGCTTCCAGGGGACGCGACACCCATGGACCTGGAAGAGCCTCTGGAGTCCCGTCTGGAGGAACGAGCCGTCTACAACCGGTTATCACAGCTGCCACAACGCGACCGCAAAGCCCCCTGCAAGAATTTCTTCTGGAAAACCTTCACGTCCTGCTAACAGATTCAGACCTCATCAAAAGCCCTAATATTCCTTTGCCCCTCCGCCAACCTAACCTAATGTGATCCTCTCCCAATCCAACTTCATTCTCCGCACAGAAAAGATCAATTATGAACTGTGGTAGACCTCAGCTGTACATACCATCCACACTGTCAGAGGGAAGGTCGGAATGGACTAAACTGACACATTCTGTTTGTCAAAATACTGATGATTCTATTTATTTATGTATTTATTTGTTTATGGGTACATCTAAAGAGATACAATAAGATACAATAAAGCATGGCTAAGATATTTGTTTTTGACAAGATCTGTCATTTTTGTTTGTTGAACCACTACGTATTCATCTGAGAATGAACCGCACAACCCAATATGAAGGGGTAATTTTAATTTAGGAATGAATGAATTATACGTATATATTTGTTCTCACCCACCTTTTTTTTATCCAGGTTGAGATTTGATAACATATATTTTTGCTTAGCAATACAGAATTATAATTTATAAATGATAAACTATACAAATTAGGCAGAACTTCATTTTACAAGTGTTGTATTTCATTGTCATTTATTAATGCTTGTAATTTGGGAAATTGTAATGCATCTTTTATTCACACTGTGAAAATAGTCATCCATAATCAATAATGAAGTCGACCATCAAATCCTCCTTTAACACTGCTTAGCCCTTGTGGTCACAGTTGGCCATTGTGGTCTAAAAATGGGAAATTCTGATTGCAGTTTAAACAGCTGCTGACCAATCTTCATAAGTGTAATTAAGAAATGACCCAGATAGAATTTGGCTATGAAATCTAAGCCTGAATCCTTTTGGTTAATTTATTTTTGCAAAACAGAACAGATGTCTGAAAGGCTCAAGAAAAAGCACATCACATGGTGCTTTACACTGCTGTGACACACATTGCGTTGTGAATTTATTGGCCATTGGTCAGAGTCACAGCTCACATGAAGATAATAACCTGCTCTCACCTGACCCTGGCTGCCAGCTGTTGGATTTTCGCTTCTCAGACTTCCTTCACACGGGTCAGGCCTTGAATACTGAGAGAGACAATGTGTCCAACTGGTGTTTGTGAAGCACTTTTTTTTAGCATACCACCTGTCTCAAGGACACTAATTGCCCTGGAGGTATACATCTAGGAGACCACTGTATGTAATGAAGTCATTAAACGGCAAGCTATAAATGGCTGTCTAAACTGTTGATTGTGAATAGCAAGGGTTTAGTTTGGAAAAATCCATTTTCTCTTAAACAGTGGCATTGTGTAATGCAACTTTTCGTTTTTTTTTCTTGAGAGACAAGGTATTTATTTCTAAATACATCCTTATTTCTAAATACATCCTTCAAATTTTACACATACTGCCTCATTTAGTCCACAAAATGATTATTTTTATAATGATTTTTTCCCTGTATCTGTAATTTATAAGGAAGGGTAAGATTTTATTCTACTAGATTTGTCTTAAGTATTGCTGTGGAAATAGTGTGTCTTGGTGTCATGATGGGTCATCTTTGCAGTTAGGTTTATAAAATCAATAATATACAAGTTTTTTATGGAAATTAGGTGACAATCTACACCAATCTACATGATGTTTTTGACTGCATACGTCTCCACAACTTCTATAGAAAAAAAAGTTTGTTTTTGACAATCCTAGACTACAAATCGAGATATACTGTAGTTGTCTACTGTTTCTGTCAACCATCCTTAACATCCATAACATGCAGTTAGATGAAGCTTAACACACAGTTGTGACATCACCAAATTTGGGATATTTCAGGCCTTTTTACAGGCTCTACAAGTTAGACTTGAGAACCATGTGCAAGCTTGGAAATGTGTGTTAAAACTAAATTGATGTTTAAAATGCCACATCAGATTAAGATCAACTGTCCCCAGTTGCTAAATCCATTTTTCAGACTTTGTACACCGTGAACCGACCCCCAGGGAGTGTGGGAATATAGTGATGCTGAGGCATAGCAGGGACAAGAGACACGCCTCAAGTGCACTCCAGAAACAGTCTTGCATCTTAAACGCTCCATTCTTTTTGTCCTCTCAATGCTCCCCCTGGCGCAGTAAAGGCATGCAGACATAAGAATCATTCTTCATTTTCTCAGGTACGTCTGTCCCCTGGGTGTCTTTGCCGATGATCTGCTGTCTTTGTGAGGCTCTGTCTCCCTCCAGTAACTTTGTGAAAAGCTCATACAGTATACTGTCACAGCAGACTGTGACTGTGTGTGGACTAAGACTGTACGCCAGATATTCTCAATAATCTAAACTAAAGACTATGAGAGGTGGAAATCTGATAAAATTATCACAGGCTTAATCTCAAGTTTAATTATGGAGACGGAATGTCTCATGATTTCTAGGTGGGCTGTAAGAGAAACAGGTTCATTTAAAATCTGTTCACTGGACAATTACAGATGATAAACAGATGATAATTTATTGGTAAGACATTTTCTGAAAAACACCACAGCTCACCTAATTGGCCATAGATGGTAAAACACTGGTTAGCCTAATTAATCACTAAACTTGGCTTTGGGACCAGACCATTGACTGTACAATGAATGGACCAGACAATAACCAGCTAATTACTGGATTTTTTCCCACTTTTTGGAACACTTCCTGCCATTGACGTGTGTGAACTTCGTTGTTTCACAGGTGTGCCATCTTCTTTTACCCTTTTTGTTTGCTTTGACATGATCTAGCAGTGGCTAATGCAAATAAAAGGCAAATGTCAGTCTCTCTTTCAGGGCAGCCTTTGGTTGTGTAATTAGGATGATTTCTGAAACCTCTTCTTCAAAAAGATGTGTGAAAAGGCAGTAAGGCAGGGCATGGCCAAAGGGCTGCTTATTATAGGCTATGTACATCTCTCTCTCTCTCTCTCTCTCTCTCTCTCTCTCTCTCTCTCTCTCTCCGTTAGACACATTCTCTGAGGTGACAAAGGATTAACGTTCTTGTTACAAGATAATGATTTCATCAGAAAATATATATAGGGGCTGATACTAGAGGTCACTCTCCAACAAAGGAAATATCGTGCCTTACATAGAAATGTGAGCACTAATGCATTTTGGAGAGGTCAGTCCGAATGAAATTCCCTCGAGTCACAAACTTCATTTAACAAAAAGGGAGGTAGAGTCATTTTAAAACATTATGCAGCTGAATGCAGCTCGTTGGCAATTTATTTATTTCAATGCCTCATGTCTCATTTGTGTTTAAATAAATGGTGACTAATGACTCCATCAGCTCTGACTTCATTGCAGGAGTCTCCATTTCTTAAGTAAAGGATCTGTGATTTTAAATCAGTTAGAGGGCAAGCTCCCATGTGCGCCAAAGCAAAGTTGCACGTCATTAGTTCAGAATTTTCCGACTAGCTACAGACGCCGTTAGCCAAAGGCAGGCCTATTCATCAGTGTCAGTGGCCGAAAATGTGTTTAGTTGTGACATTTAAGATGGGTTGTCTGGGGCGAACAAACAAACATACCATGGGTGAGTAGCTGCAGACATTTCAACCCCTCCACCATCCACCCCTCACCCCGTACCTCCTCTTAAAGAAAAAAAAAAACCACACAAACAAAAAATGTCATGTAATAAACAAAAGAATGAAAAAAGTGAAGGGGGAACGAGCTACACAGCCATTAGTGATAGAATTTCAATTTTGGATACATTTTGATTGATTTGAGTCATTTCACAAAGGGTTCATTACCCTCCATCACCCAGCAGGAAGAGACGGGGGTGGAGGGGACTCCCTCTGTGACACGCCTCATGTTCCAGCACCTTCCAGGCTCCCTCTGGCAGCACCCTAGCCAGGCTGCCCTGGTTTAGCTGTGGACTTGTTAGATGAAAAGGGCTCAACATGGCGTAGATGTGGGAGGGTTGTGACTCATGTTGTAGCAAACTATACGTGGGAGTGTGTTGTGTGTCAAGTGGGTGACACACGTTGCTCAAAATCAATGTGAGCCATAGCTCATGTGGTATATTGTGTGAGGCTACTGTGAAGATTGATAAGGTTTTATAAGAGATAATTGATGAATGAAGATATGTGTTCTTTGAGATATATTCTAAATGTAAAATGACTAATTGCACAAGTACTACTTGAATAGTGACAGTTCAAATTTGTTTGGTTGGGTTTCATGGTTTGGGTTAGGGTTAGTGACCCCCACCCTCCACACACACACACACACACACACACACACACACATACTCAATACTGTCAGAATTCTGGGTTACGTAATTTCCCAGGATCTGACGTGGAAATTCAATATCAGTGCCATCCTTAAAAAGGCTCAGCAGAGGATAAACTTTATATGGTAACTGCAGAAGCATGACCTACCACAAGTGCTATTGTCCATCTTCTCCACTGTTGTTCAATCCATTCTCTGCTGAAATTCCCTGTGCCCCCTCTCCCCCTCTCTGGAACTACTGTACTGGAGGGACTAGGAACCAGGAAGAGAACACCATTAAAGACCCCACACATCCTGCATACCCTCTCTTTTTACCCTATATATGGACACTAAAACAACCAGAGCAACAGGCACAGCTTCTTTCCCATGGTCATATCTCTCCACAACTGCTGATAAAATCAATCACCCATCTCTCAAACACACATCATTAGTTACGTATCCTGCATGCTGTATTTACACATTATGTATTACATACATCATTTAAAATGTATCTTTCACACTACATAGCTCTGTTATTTTGCTTTTTACATACACTCCAAGTGCATTTGTCTTGTTTCCTAGATAGGTGCCTTTAGTATGTGAGGACAGTATGTGTCTACATATTTCTATTTGACTATTAATGTACATCAATACATATCTTTGTAAAGAGAATCAGGTTTTATTGGCCAAGTATACAAGGAATTTGACTTTGGTAGGTGTTTTGCTCTCTTGACAAGCAATAAGGACATCCATCAGTAGTGCAAGTACTATGGGCACATGATGGGCATCAAGAGTTAACATCTAGCCAAAGTCAAATTCCTTGTGTAAGTGTACTTGGTCAATAAAACTGATGTCTGATGTCACTTAAATTGAACTTAACTTTTACACCAGCAGTTTGTATGCAAGTTGCATGGTGCTGCGGCTTCTACATCACAATGTTTGCTGAAATTTTTCATATTATATATGGACCTACACAGTCCTTACGTTTTTCTTGTAGTCTGGTAATGTGTTGTGTTTCAAGAACCTTGTAAATCAGACCCCAGTCTTCCAACTCAAACAGTGACTTATAGGATAATGTATTAATCAGTGCAGGTTAGAGCTGATGGGGTAATATAATTTCTCCTCTCAGCACGGAGCAGTGATTGTTTGGCGCTGTCTAAAAGCGTATCATTATCCCTCCCTCGTGTTCCAACACCACGGCAATGACTGAGAAAATAAGACGTTGCAGACTTTAGGAAAGGCTGGTGCATGCCCGTAACCATAGAGATCCTGCCCCGTATCAGAGGGTGCCAGTTTAGGGGGAAGGGACAGGATTTGTAAGTGCCATTGCAGGAGGTGACAAGATGCCACTTAAATGAGCATAAAATCATGCACTTTTCCTGCTTGTAAACTCTTGTAATTTGCCTTACATCTAAATAAAACTTGTGTCTGCTCACTATTGCTTGTTTACTCAACACATCAATAAGGAACTTTTTTCCACTGTGTCAGTGTTTAAAGGTTGTGATGTGAGAGATTATTGATTGATTCCTAATTGCCACATATAAATTATTGTAATTTACTGGCACATTTAAACATCATCAGCATGCCCATCGACATTCTGTTTTTTAGTGGCTGACACAATGACATTTCTCTGTATAATTTGCTCAGCCTTAGTTTAGGTTGGTAATGCAACTAAAAATCTATCATTTTTACTACCAGAGATTGTTTGTTTAGAGAAACACAATAATTTGGTACTGACTTTGTACACCAAGGCCATAATAATTACTGCACTGTGATAGGATGGCATGTTTACTGAACAAGACACTCATCAAAATTAACTGTTTATTATTCTTTCATTAAATTGAAGAGAACCATGCATGCTTTTCAGCAACATAGAATCTCCACAAATCTCCACTGAAAAAATGTAAGGAGCGGATAACAAGCTGTGTGTGTGTGCGAGTGTGTGTGTGTGTGTTTGTTGGGGGCTCTCTTGGTTGTGTCACGTCTTGGCCGCAATTACAGAAAATGGACTCCCGTGAGAACAAGCCATATTGACCATCTTGTTAAAGTGTGCCACTGACCTGTAAGATGAGTCCTACAAAATGTCTCAATCAGAAAGGCCTTGTCTTGTGTGCAGAAAAAAAGGATAAAATTAAGCTGTGGTTTGAAGGAGGCTGAAACCAGTAATGAGTTTGTTTGTTGCTATGGTTCAGCACAGCACAGAATATGACTAATACTTACTTACAGTAGATTGATACTTAATTGTTATCTGTGCTTTGCACCACAAATTCTTACACAATGTTCTGCAATTCCAATCAGAGAGAGAGAATAGCAAATACTTAGTATAAAATTATCATATCAAATAAGCCTCTGTTATGTAGTAAAAAGACAAGTGTATGAAGTATATTAAGGGTATTTAAAGTTAATTTAACATCAGTTAAGGATGGTCACTCTGCTTCAAACACTGAGGTAGGGCGAACTTGCTGCGTATTGACGAGTCACTAACCTGCAGCAGGAAGTCTGAAGTGACCCAAATCTGATATTTTTGCTCTCACGTGGCACTTATCCAATCTGTGCCACCACAGTGTAAACAGTGAAAAAACACATGAATTCCGATCTCCTCAGATCAGATACAGGCCCCTTTCCTATGTGGTTTTAAAACAGATATGGATCGGATATTTGTTCATGTGTCTACAGTCTAAACAGACAAATCGGATATTCTAATGCAATGCGTCCCACACGTCATCAATCTGTGACAATTTCGCGCCTATTAACGCTTCCTGGGCGGTCTGCCTTCAGCTTCACAGATGACCCTGACATGATTGTTACAGCCTCTAGCTGGCCCCTGGCTTGACTGCGCCTAATGACATGGGACTATATTCTGGGATTCTAATGGGACTCCTATATTACTTTACTTACCAAAATTTTCTGGTAATGTGTATCTAATGGAATAATAGTGGACTACTCACCATCTGAGAGACTGAAAACCTGCCCTAGGCAGTTGGGTTAGCCCCTTGAGCCGTCGGAACTGCCCAAGGTTTCTTCCTCTACCATAACAAGTAAAAACAAAAAACGCTGCTAGGGAGTTTTTCCTTGCCCCTGTTGCTCATTGGGCCTCTTGTGTTAAGCGCTTAGTGACATGCCTTTTGTAAAAATGCGCTATATAAATAAAATTGAATTGAATTGAAACCATATACAGATGCTGGCTAAGTGAACAGAGAGAAGTAAGTGGAGAGGAAAGAGAGAGGAGGAGAAAGAATAGTGAAAATTGTACGGGTTAACAGATGGGTGGATTGTGGCAGCATTAAACTATAGCAGCATAACTAAGGTATGATGTATAACAAGCCAACACCACCAAAGGAAATGGTCAGTGGCCACCAAGCCCTGGACGGGAGCTTACAGCAGAGGCAGTCCTTTCCAATAATACCCTGAGGAGGTGTGGCTTACCATACACCATCCCTAACTAAAGGGGTCAGTAAATAGAAAAGTTTTGAGTCTGTTGAGAGTGTCCGCTTGACGAATGTTAGAAGGGAGTTTGTTCCACAGGACAGGCGCACGATGGCAGAATGCTCTTCCTCCCATTGTCGATTTTGATATTCTAGGAATTACTAGGAGACCAGCATTCTGTGACCTTAGGGGTCTAGAAGGGTGGTAGGGAACAAGTAAGTCTTTAACATATGCTGGAGTAAGGCCATTAAGGGCTTTATATGTTAGGAGAAGTATTTTAAAATCAATTCAGCTTTTAACAGGAAGCCAGTGTAAGGAAGCAAGGACAGGTGTGATATGTTCATATTTTTTTGTCCTAGTGAGTGCTCGTGCTGCAGCATTTTGTATTAGTTGAAGGTTTTTGATGCAGCTAGTACCACATCCAAAGAACAGTGCATTACAATAGTCAAGTCTGGAGGTAACAAATGCATGTATTAGTTTTTTTGCATCCTCAAAAGAAAGAAATTTTCTGACCTTAGCAATGTTGCGTAAATGAAAGAATGAGGTTTTGGAGATATGCTTTACATGACTATTTAAAGAGAGGTCTTGATCAATATACACCCCAAGGTTCTTGACCTTTGTGTTAGGTGTGAGTGAAAGGTCACTAAGTAAGCTCCGATGATGGGGTAAAGTGTTGGTCAGGTTTTTAGGGCCAATCAACATGACTTCAGTGTTATCAGAGTTTAAGCAAAGGAAATTCTTAGTCATCCAGTTTTTGGTGTCACTGAGGCAGGCAACAAGTTTTGTTACTGGCGTACAATCATTAGGCTTCATTGAAAGGTATAGTTGGGTGTCATCTGCACAAGAGTGGAAGGTAATGCCATGTTTTCTAATAACAGATCCCGAAGGTAGCATGTAAAGGGAGAATAGCAGAGGTCCCAGTACGGATCCTTGGGGCACACCATACTTGACTTCAGTGTGGCATGATGCTTCATTATGTGCATGTACAAACTGGTAACGTCCAGTAAGGTATGACCTGAGCCAGGCTAATGCAGAATCTTTGATGCCAATCATATGCTCAAGTCTATGTAGTAGGATGCTGTGATCAATAGTGTCATCATCATCTTCTCTCCCAGTGCCCTGTCAGGCCAGCACGTCTGCAAGCAACCCACAGAGGCGTAAGACCTGAGGAGACTGCCACAAAGGACAAGGTGAGCATGCTTCCTCTTAGCATTGTGTCGCAGCCTTTCTTTGTTCCTGTAACTGTGCGTGCTGGTGATGTGTGCCTTTCTATGTCTGTGTTGGTAGATTCGGGAGCGGCAGGAAATTTTATCAGTGCGACCCTCAGTTTGTTTTAGCGTACATCGATGATATCTTAATATACTCCACCTCCCTGTCTCAGCAACATGTCCGTTTGGTCCTGTCTCGGCTCTTGGAACACCAACTGTATGTGAAGGCTGAAAAATGCCTCTTCCACCAATCCACAATCCCCTTCCTAGGCTATATCATTGGCCCAGGTGAAGTGAGGATGGAGCGGAGTAAGGTCAATGTGGTGACTGATTAGCCAGAACCCCGTACCGTCAAGGAGCTCCAACCCTTCTTGGGGTTCTCCAACTTCTACCGCCACCTTCTGCCAACTGAAGGAGTGGTTCACGTCAGCTCTGATTCTGAAGATGCCAGATCCCACCAAACAGTTTGTTGCAGAAGTGGATGCCTCAGAGGTTGGAGTGGGAGCAGTCCTGTCTCAACAATTTGGAGAGCCACGCAAACTTTACCCCTGTGCTTTCTTTTCCAGAAAGTTATCCTCAGCCGAAGGAAATTATGACGTCGGCAACCGGGAGCTGCTGGCAATGAAATTAGCCCTGGAGGAGTGGCGGCACTGGTTGGAGGGGGCCCAGGACCCATTTCTCGTACTGACTGACCACCGCAACCTGGAGTACATACAGGCAGTGTTGGGAAAGTTCACATTCTACATAAACTAGTTCAGTTCATAGTTCATCATTTTTAAAATGAACTAATTCAGTTCATAGTTCATATTTCAAAAATTTGAACTAAGTTCACAGCTCCAAAAAATGAACTAGTTCAGTTCTTTTCTTCAATATGTTGCTATAATTTTTCTGCCACAGTCAGTCATTATTCTATTTGCACTTTGCACACGGTCCCTAACTATCCTGCTCATTGCGTCCGTATGTCTTTAAATACATAATATTTGTAGCTCATTGTCTACCTTACCGCTGTTGAATAGACCAGCACATTGTGTTGTAAGATTGTTTTGTTTAAGATTATTAGGCTAAGAAGTTCAAATCTGTCCATTTCTTTCTAACTTTACTGAAGTGAATTTCTGTGTGGTAAAATTAATCATTCCTAACCATGAGAAATGGCAAACCACTTTGCTGCTTTGTTGCCACAGCCTCCATGCTACTTTTTGTTTTGATGACGCATGCGGCGGTGCAACACTGGTGGCTGCTGACTGTTGCCAAATTGAAATTTCTATCTGCAATATTCTACTCCACACACAACTTCGGCGCACATGCAACGATTAACTAACAGGACTGAACGGTGTATTAGAAGGCTGAACCAGAATGAGCGCGTTCACAGTATCATTTATAAGGGATAATACAGTACGTTCAGTTCAAGTTCATTAAAATTATGAACGAGTTCATGAACTTCATTCAATGAACGTGTTCAGGCACAACACTGCATACAGGGAGCCAAACGACTTAGCCCTCGTCAAGCCAGGTCGGCCCTTTTCTTCTCACGGTTTAACTTTGCCATCACTTTCCGTCCAGGTTCCAAGAATGGGAAGGCGGGCGCTCTGTCCGCCAAGCCCATCTCCAGCACCACCAAACCTCCCTGCAAACAAGACCTATGTCCCCTCAACGTTACGGGACAAATTGATTAGGTGGGCACACACTTTAGTAGCCTCAGCGCACCCTGGTATTCCACGCACTCTTCAAATAATATTACCCAAGTATTGGTGGCCCACCTTAGCAGCTGACATGAAGCACTATGTCCAGTCCTGCTCGATCTGCACTACCACCAAGTCTCTGAGAGAGGTCCCTGCTGGGAAACTGATCCCACTACCCATACCACAGCGGCCCTGGTCGCACATTGCAGTAGATTTTATGACCAACCTCCCGATTTCTGGTGGGTACACTGCAGTTTTAGTAGTAGTGGATCGCTTCTCCAAGGCGTGCAAATGAATTCCCTTTGCTTTTCTTCCATCAGCTATGCAGATTACAGAGGCCTTGTTTAATCTGCTGTTATGGCCTGCCGGAGGATGTGGTGTCTGACCGGGGCCCCCAGTTCACTTCCCGAGTCTGGAGGGCCTTCATGGACCGACTGGGGGCCATGGTGAGTCTCACTTCCGGGTACCATCCGGAGTCTAACGGCCAGGCAGAACGAATCACACAAGACATAGGAAGGTTCCTCCATAGCTACTGCTACCAGCAGCAACATGACTGGTCTCAATTCCTAGCATGGGCAGAATATGCCCAGAATTCATTGCGCCACTCGTCCACAAGACTAACCCCGTTTCAGTGTGTCCTTGGCCACCAACCTCCCCTGTGGGAGGGACTGGGAGGGATACGGCCCAGAAGAACAGTGCTGGGTCCCACGGTCTGACATACTGGATCCCACTCTACTATCTGAATTCCACCGAACACACCCTGACCGCCCTGCCCCTCGCCCTAGAGGTCGCCCACCCAACTGGTAACTCGCCGTGTCCAGAGCCGTGCGTCAGGGGGCGTACTGTCACAACCACGGCCACACCTGCTCCCTATCAGGCCCATCAGTGCTCTAGCTCTCCGGAGTTCTGATTGATTGCACCTGCCCCTCTGTGAACTCTATAAATACTCCACAGTTTGTCGGTCGGGTGTGAGATCTACTTACTGTCTTGCGAATGCTCTGTGCAATTGTTCAGTGTCATTTTCTTACCAACCGTGTTTGTGTTTCCCTGTAAGGGGTATATGTACTCTGTTTCGTTATCTTTGTGATGCCATCCAAAGTAAAGTTTTGTTCAGCACTTGCATCCTGCTCTCCGTGCCTGTTTGGTTACATCTATATACATTTTTATTTTATTTTCCTTTCTCAGAATAGTTATAACTGTGTTCAATTGGCTTATAAGAAATGTCTTTTCATCTAAGTGTTTTTTAGTTTGACTAATACTCCATAATGGATGTCCTGTTTATTTCACATTTTAAATAATGATTAACAGATGGCACACTCCATAATAGACTGCATGGGCTAAGTGTTTACAAAATGGTCCACCCTAAGATCTAATCATGTTGTAAGCACACTTATTCCTGATGAGGTAGTGAATGCTTATTTCATCGTTTGTTCACAGACATGTATGATTAAACTTTAAAAATAAACAATAGGCAACATCCTGACAATCAATTACCTTCAATTCTTTTGATTATCACATTATGATGACAGCTCAAAATTGAATTTGTTCAAAGAGCATTTTCAAAAGCCAGGCTGGTGGAAGAGTGCTTTTGTGAACCGACTGTTTGGACCAACCAAACCTGGGAAGTAATTCTCACAGCAGGACAGATGCAGCTCTGGCGTTCTGGCGCCCTGTTGTATGTAATCTGGGCTGGCGTTACTCAATAATCTTTGTTTGTATCGCTGATGGAACGAATGCTAATGTAGAGACGGCACATCTGTGAGCGCGGCACCTGTGCACCATCTCTCATCATTGCCTCCTCTCTCCCAATCATGGATGAGTGTCGCGCTCTGTGTCACGGCACTGAATTGTCTGAACTGTCGGAGTGCTGTGGGTGCACAGAAAGGGCCATATGGGACCTTTAATCTGTGAAAAGAGGCATCTAGGACTAAATTGAAAGAGTAATAGACAGCTGACGTCAAAGGTGAATTTCAATGCATTGGACTCAGCTTCGATTTATCAACCATAATAAGGCCATCATTGTGTTTTTTTTTTTTGAAACTAGAGTGCAATGTGGCTTTCCACTGGGACCAAGCTCTCCATTGCGATGTGGTTTTATCTTTCTGCTGTGGTTGGTGTCAGAGGTAATCACCTCACCCAGCTCACAATTAGAACCCAGATGCGCCCACGTCCTGTGTCACAGAACTACAAAAAAAAACATTGCTCATGTCTCCTAACTTGTCATTGCTGTCGCCCCTCAACACAGCAGGCATACTGCAAACATCCTAAATAATGTTCCAGCATATAGTTACCTGCTGAAAATCGGGTGAAAAAAGTGTACATGTGTTTGCTCTCTTGCTGCTGCCACCTATATATTGTTGGGGCATTCATGGAGACAGTAGGAGCACTAGGTTATTCATCTTTATGCCAATAGAAACTGATTAGATGCATAGTCATTGAATGTTCTTATCAATAGAATGATTATTTAAAGGGGACAAATAATAAATGAATAAGTATTGTACCATGTCCTCTTAAAATATATTCAAACAAAAAATGTATATTCAATCAAAAATATAACTGCAATCCAGTGCAAGCGATGTGCAAATATTACCAGCTCAATTAAAACTAAAAAACTCCAGGCCTTTTCCTACAAATTTAGGGGCTCATTTTTTTTTTTGATACACAGATCGTAGGGGGTATTTGGTTGAAGCAACAAAAACACCAACTTTTGAAGCAACTATATACCAACTAACCCTGGTTATATAACAGGCACTAATGTTAGGGATATGCATTAGAAGTTATCCCCTTCACTGTGTCTAGGACACATATGTAAAGTGATAAGCTTTGCTGACGTCTATGCAGATAATACACGTCCCACTGCCATTATTACTTACTTTAGATGATGCTGAGTGGCTTGCACAGGTTTGTATACAGGATACCCTAGGCCGTGGGTGTTTGTGGTGTCTTATGTAGGAAGGACCACAGCCCTCTAATAGACTGACCCTCAGTGATGCTGGACAACTGGGAATGCAAGAGTCTTCTTTTTTAACCAAATACCTTTTTTTTATACAGTTTTAGATGTTTGTTGTAACCTGTGCTGGAATTCGGATGTTTGTTTTAACCTGTGCTTGTAGCCATAGGGTCTAAGCTTGAGATGATTATGTTAAGCTAAGGTTATATATGGCTTAGCTTGTTGGGCCACCAGCTGGACATGCTAGTTTTATCCACTTATCAAGTTGGGTATGCTGAACGATCAAAACTCACACTTGAAGATGGTCAGTCTAACCAGTCAGACAAGCTGGTCAAAGTGTTTTTTCAGCCTTCAGCCCATGGTTTTAATTGGTTGGGGTTTTGGTTTTAATTGGTTTGAACCATCTTAAACCAGCTAGGCTGAATATCAGAAAATCAAGCAATTGCCATTATGTTCAGTCAGCCCTCAATTCCAATACTCTATTGCCCCTAGCTTATAAAAAGTAACAGTCCAGTTTCTCAACTGAGATTCTATTCTGAAAGCTAAATTAAGGGTTCAGTATTCTAGGAACCACGCAATAACCATTATTGAATTTATAGAACATTTGAATGTTTGAAGTAATTTGTCAGCTTTTCAAGTGTTCAAATGAAGTGTTTACTGTGATTGGAAAAATATCTTTTTTTTGATCTTCAACCACCAGCAAAACAGAACTAAAAAAACAACAACAACAACAACAACAACAACAACAACAACAAAAAGTCACCCCTAAAATAAATGTTTTAATGAAATTTTTCTCTGGATTGCCATATATTAAACTGTAACAGTCTATCCTGTTTTCTCCTCATGAAACAACCTGTGTCTCCAAGGGCGACCTCTCGGACCTCTCTCTGCAAGGGTGGTATCTGCCTCTTAATGTTTCTTCTCTGCTGAAGAAGACCAAGCAGAACGTTCTACAAGCTCTGACTGGCTTAATTAATCACACTTTAGGGAATCATATAAAACATGAATCTCTTCCAAGATATAACCTTTAACTCATTGATAGATGTAACATTTTTTCATTTACATGCAATTTTAAAGGATTTGAGCAATAAGAAGCAATTGTTGCAATGATTATGTTGATTGATTTTTTGTTCATTTGTTTTTCTTTATTCTTTATTGTGTTAATCAGTCATGTACAGACAGTAGTCCACATATAATTTCCACATCTTTACATTGTCTGTGAGTCAATAAGGCAAGCAGAATAAGTAAATTATAAGTAGTAATAATAATTGGTTGATTTTGAGCTAATTTAACGTAACACAAGGCTCTTGTAAAGCTGTTTCCCTGCAGGACTGTCATTGATTAATGAGTTGACAACATCAAGGGAGTTCATTTGTTTTAATGTGAACTTGAGAAAGACAAAATATGGCCAAATTGCCATTGTATGCCATAAATTAAACTAAAAAAGGATTTTCGGTGTGCTTTTTCTGACTGTTTACCAAGCTTTTAAGCAGCACAGTGCATAATGTTCACAGACATTACTCTATGAACACGACTTGACATGACAAACTGTTCTTGGATTGTTGGATTATACTTTGCTTAGGGCCTCTTGATGTCACCACCAGCACCAACCCCACCCCAACTTTGAACTTTGAACTGAAGCGGATGGCAGGAAGGCCATAACTTGGGTTGGGCATGTTCCAGGTGTACTAGTATTCCCTCCAGGTAAGCTAGCGTTCACACATCCCCCTTTTCTCTCACACTCTTACAACCATGATATGCTAGGCATTTACAAATGCACAGTAGGCTCGAGGACTTTTTTCTACCCCTAGATCTTTTCATTGTGTGTACTGCAGTCCCAATAGTCTCTTAAAAACATGTAATGATTAATATTGATGTGATATTCATGTGATATTAATATTACATCTAAGAACTAAAAGAAAGTATTAGGAGAAAACACAGGGATTTTGTGGGCTTATGTGCATTTCTGTCTGCAACCTATGTAACATTAGTCCATATTGGCATGCTTTCCGAACATTCTCAGTGACAAAAGACACCTTACCAATGTACCTTTGAGACAGCTTTACACAGCTTTGCCCCTCTGAGCAAGAAATTGCAAAAGGAAGAGAGGAAATAAAAAAGGTTAGCGTGGGAGCAACAGCTAGTTTTCTGCATGGCTACATCTGTCGCCTTGTCACAAGTGTCTTTCCCATTCGTTCTGCACTGTTTACATCCTTTTCCTCTGTGTTAGTGATCCTCGCTTGGAGCTTCCACTTGACATCAAAACCCCATTGTCCATGCATTTCTGTCCTTTATTTGTACCAGAGCGCTGCACAGTCTGACTAATGACTTGCCTGGCTTTTTGGGTGAAAGCTCTTCATTATCTTTTAGCCCAGACGGCAAGAGGAATAAAAGAACTCAAAGGCAATGGAGGTAGATGGTTGACTCATAGAACCTGCATCCACTTTGTGTGTGTGTGTGTGTGTGTGTGTGTGTGTGTGTGAGAGAGAGAGAGAGAGAGAGTGCACATGTGCGTGTGTGCATGTAGGCCTATGTGTATAAATGTATATGTGTGTGTACTTGTGCGTACGTGCATGTTTGTGTATGTGTGCCTCCTTACGTATGTCTATGTTTTCTTGTATTTGTTGGTGTGTGTGCTTCCACACACTCACTTATTTGTGTATTTCTTGCCTTGGCAAACAACATACGGTAACACTTCACCTGAAGGGTGAGTATATTACACATCCATACGGGCTGCCTATCTAGCACCATCACTTTTCTTTACTCAGTACGGATGCCCATACGTCATACACAGCAGATGCAATATTCAATGTCCAACATTTGCAGTAATTAAATATTCATATCTTGTCATTATAACACTGCTAAGATTGTATTGTTATGTCATATACCTTAGGATACCATCCAGATGGGGGAGTGGTTCAATAAAGTCATGAGTCATGTTGTTGGCATTAGAAACATTAGACACTGAGGACCCTTCATTTTTTTAGTTACTTTTCATTTTAAGTTTTAAATGTACTCTTGGAGTGCTTGTAGATGCATAGATAAAACTCCTCCTAATTGTCTCTTTGAATTTCATCATTACCTCTTCTTGTCTCATTCGTTTGCCTTGACTTCCGCAGGAACATCATAAATGTCATTGTGAATATGCTGTCAGACCTGAGAATTTCCCTGGGAATTATTTTATAGTCCATACAGCACCTCTGTGACGGTCTACTCTGAGCAGTGCTGCTTTGTGTGCTAGTCTTGATCCCTCTCATCTTAGCTGGTGGAAGATCAAAATAGACAGATGTGCATTTTCTGACGGGACTATTCCTGTCGCTTACTTATCCTTTGCATCTTATTGTTTTCCTGAAATGTGATTATAATTATGATGTTCAGGTGTCATGTCTTGTTTGAGATTCTTAGTTTTTAAACTTAGATGATAATTGCTATGGTGATGGCGCTGTACGCTGGCTGCCGTTAGCCGTACCTCCGCTTTATTTTTCACCCTCTCTGGGCTTTTTATGTTTTTCTTTTTCATTTCTGGCACTGTACTGTAGCCTACAGGGGGCCCTGAATGTCACTTTGTTTGGTTCGGCGGAGTCTCTGTGAGTTTGGAGGAGCTTGTTGGTTTTGGAATTTTTTTTTTTTTTTTTGCGAAGTGAGTGTGTTTACTTTGAATGATGCGACCGGCCGTCGTTTTCTCTGTCTGCCCTGCCGTCTTTGTCTGCGGAGCTTGGAGGAGGTCAGGCGGAGACCCATCGTGAGTGTTGGATGTGGAAGGCTGCGGAGGTTGCCTATGGAGTGGAGAACAGGAACTCACGGGAGGGCCGTGTTTGGAGGAGGGCGGCGCTGCCTGCAGATCGGCTGCTGTCCAGTGGTCTCCGACGCGATGTCATCCCCTACTTGGTGTCGCTCCTGTGTCCCGACTTCAACTGCGAATCCACGACCTCAAAGTCATCTCAGCTCGCCTTCTACATGGATCCTGAGTCCTGTTTGTTTGAATGAACTATTTATGTACAGTGGCTAAATGGCAATGGCTATTTATTTTGTTTTCTTCTTTCCCTTTATCCATCTTCTCTTCAATGCAATTTCACTGCATGTTTTGCGTTAGTGACTCATGTATGTGACAAATAAACTCCTTGAATCCTTGAATTAACTCCCACAATGTTTGGCTACTATACAATTAGTGAATGGAATTAAGCAAACAGAGATCACATACGAGATGAACAAAAGCAGTAATGTATGAATGTATTTACTATGCATATGCATGCAAGCAGTGGTAGCTATGGAGTTATTATTAGAATGTTATGTTTACATAACCAAATTGACTTCCAGTTTCAACACTTGAAAATATTTGCTTCATTATCTTGGCTAGGCTTCCCCTGGGTGTGACAACACATGCCAATGAAGTTGAAGTAGACAATGTTAACCTGGTGAATAGCGTGGTGCGGCAAAAGAAACCACAGGCCAACTGAAAGTAGAAATGGCTTCCTTGAGCTTTGCATAAGTCTAATTGCAGTGTTTCCCAAACTGCTAAATGGGGCAATCCGGGGGTCACTTCAAAATTACCTGCAGGTGATCCATTATTACTCTTCTTCTGCTGGAGCGATATGACAGTTACTGACTCTACATTTTCCCAAACGGAGGCCACATAGAAAAGCTCATTAAAGTAGTCACTGAGATGCTACAATCTCTTTATAGTACACTTCAGCACAGGAGCCTCACCAGCCTGTGAACCCTGGCTCTAGAAGAGGATGGAGAGGTCACTGTACTGCATGAGACAGACCCATGCGCTTCGGGCATTTGTGGCAGAGAATTACCATTGTCGTTTTTTCCCTTTATTGCAGATAATTATTATAATTTCCTGTGAACCTAGGCCATTACTAGTGTGACATAGCATGGCGCGGAAATGGGGATGTTTATTGAAAGCTTGCTTGTGGTGCATTTGTGATTTCATCCTCCCTCTCTAAAAGCCACCTCTTTTCAGACGACAGCTGAAATTCTATTTCATCCTGCATCACAAGGTGTAAATGAATGTGCATCGTCCCATACAAAAGGCATTTGGTATGAACTCTGCTCTGAACATAATTGCAGCATCGTGCGGAGCTTTCAGCTTAGTCCCTTTTGTTTTCCAGTGATGCAATCTGAGGGCCATTCATTCCCAATACCTGACCCTGATTGCCTGTCGGAGGTGCTGCATCTCCTACTAACTGGTCCACTCCCCACTGAAAAACTGGGTTGCTAAAAGAATCCCCCCAAGATGGCCCCAAAAGTCTCCCTTGGAAAAAAAACAACATTTTTTAAGGTGTGAATACATCCAGGGGTCTGCATTCACACTCCTCCCATTTGCACATTGACATCACACCTCTCAGCTTGGCAATTACGGCGTCTCACCGTCAAAAACAATTAACCTAATTCAGGAAGAGACTGTTTTTCAAATTGGATGTGTTCAACGAGCCACGCAAAGTTCCCTTGCCATTGTGGTATTTTGTTTTGTGAGATTCAGATATCATTCATGCTGTGGAAAGGCCTTGTGAGTGCCCAAATGACAATTGTGTAGAATTCACACATTTGCACAATAGCCTGTCTCCATATAATAAGTTGCTTACTACCTCTCTTCTCTGTTGTGCTTTGGAGGAGAGAAGTGCTGTTGAGAACTTGTTGCTTTGTCTACATACACCACAGTATGTCCGTTCAAAAAGCAAAGAGATAAACGGGACGGGCATGAATAGAGGATTAGGACCAAGCAAGGTTTTTAAACATTTTACATGAAAGAAATCCTAAATTTAAAGATAGATCTTGCACTCACTGCCATAGGAACAATACAGCACAATACCAATATCATGTTAAAGGATGAATTCCCACCACACCAAAATAATTGTTTTGAAAATAATTATTCCAAAATAATTGTTTTATTTGAATGTTTTGATCTGTATATTGATCTTGTTTGGTTTTGGCTCAAATCAGTAAGCACAAACACTTTGCCATTACTAGTGACTTAGTGGGTCATTGACCTAGTGTGCAATGTTGGGCAAATATGGCCAGTCCAAACCTACCCAACAGAAATCTAAATAGTTTTCCCTGCTGAAGCAGTCATGTATAGGTAAGGCTCTTGTTTATTTTTTTTTCTTTTAAATGTGACTGGGACACATAAATGGATGTATCATATTGTGGGCTCATTCTACAGTGAGTATTTTCTGTTTGAATTTTTCATTTTCTGCATTGCAGTTTAGCTCTGACTTTTCTCAGCCTGCTTCCATTGGGCCTGAGTGTGGATCTAAAAGGCCTGTATGGTACCATCAACTCCCCCAACTTTCCCAACAACTATCCCAACAACCACCTCACTGTATGGAACATAACTGCTCTGGAGGGCCACAGGATCAAGCTCTACTTTTCTGCTTTCAGCCTGGAACCTTCCTACCTGTGTGAATATGATTATGTTCAGGTACTTTCCGTGGGCCTGTTTCTTGTCGTTCAGAGAGCAAGGGCAGAGAGTGACAGACACTATCTCTAGTAAACCTAATAATGGCTTTCCTTGTTTTTAAATAAGATCTTTTCCGAGGGCAGTGAGCCTGTCCGCTTCTGTGGGGAGGAAGAGAAAGACTATGATGACGCACCGAAGAATACGGCATTGTACTCCGCTAAAAACACCATGTCAGTTGTTTTTAGATCCGACTTCTCAAACGAGGCAGAATATAATGGCTTCCAGGCTATTTACACTACTGAAGGTATTTCTGCTAATAGATAAGAGAATAGATGATCACAAACAAACCTGTTGCCCAGCATTAGTTTATATTTAGCACTACCATGCTTGCCATACTAAATGGCCCTTAGTGCACAATAGGAGTAGTGAGCAGTGTTTTGGTCTGTTTCGGTGTTGAGTGACATCTCTGGTGTTTTTGGCAGATATTGACGAGTGCTCAAGCACGGTGGATGGAGAACAAGCATGTGATCATTATTGCCACAATTATGTTGGTGGCTATTTCTGCTCTTGCAGAATGGGGTATATCCTCCATCAGAACCAGAGAACCTGCAGTGGTAAAGGTAATGCACAGAGAGAAAAAGAGCAGGCAGCCTTTAAATAAATGAACAGGCTATACATGGTGCACATGGAGAGGTTAGAGTTCAATCATGCAATATTGATAATCTGAAGTAGCCCTATTGATTTTATAGGATGGTATGTTATTAAAAGCTAAATTATTGTGACTGTACCCTAAACATTAATTGAATATTAAATTATATTCTGTAAAACAATAATCTATACAAATTCATATCCCATGGTTTATTTAGCAGTTTGACATTTCACTATAGTGTGGTGTTTATGGGATTATCCATAATGTAGAATGTAGAACTATAATGAAAATGACAAATAAAACAAACTGTGCCTGCTTTCAGTTCAGGGCTCAGTGTCTGATTTATCCTTATCTGGGTCAATCTCACTGTAGAGTGCCTTTTCAGTTCTGCAATAACCAAAAAATCTGATCTTATTTTCTCCTTCCTCTTATATCCTATTAACAAAAGTAGACATTGAACTTGAAGAAATGCAAATTTGCCAAGCTCCCACACATATTTTCTGTTAATTATGGGATATTACACTGAGAACAAACCATATGTCCACCCTGTCATGGACATATACAATTCTGTTAAAATGTGATTTCATCATAAAATTTTCTGATAGGTAGGCCTACATTGTCATTTTCCTTGAAATAGTCTATACTTTCTAAATTATAAATGAATAAGATATTATGTGCCAACTATCCACTTCAAAGTAACTCTGACCATTAATATATATATATATATCCTTTTAAATTTTGAGAAAACACTTATATTTCATTGCCATTTTTTATTTGCATATTATTGTCCTAAACTTACCTACAGAATATCTTTGATTATATGCACAAATATTTGACTGTATAACCTAATTATAATATCAAAATACCAATATGGCAGGGTGGACCACACATGACGGGGTAGACACATAATAAAGTTTTGCTAAATATTTGATTTAATTATTCAGTTCATTTTCAGCGAGTTCAGTCATTCCCCTCTGTCTTTCAGTCTTTCTTCCACCTTTCTGTTTCTTTCAAGGAATGCTTGTCTTCTCTCTTGGTTTGCATTTGCGGGTTCTCTATATCGCCATGCAATTTCTGCGGCTCTCGGGCATGTCCTGAATAGTCGGTGACTCTGTGTTTACCTGCACATGTAAAAAAAAAATAGTAATATCTATAGGGCCTACATCATTAGCCTCACGGCCTCACCAAGCTCGCTTGGTCCACAAAACATCCCATAGACAGGAAGTTCTCAGAGGAGGGTTCAGTGGGTCTAATAATATGGATTACCTTTAATATTAAAATATAATATGATAATGATAATAATAAATAGATAATAATAACACACACTATACCTTTCTGTACCAGCTACTGTTTTTACATACCGTGAATGATATGTATGATATGAATAATATGTCCACCCTGTCAGTGACTCAGCACTGACCTGACAGGGTGGACATTTTGGGAGAATGACAGGGTGCACATTACAGTTCAGAAGTTAGCATTTCATGTCTCTACAAACGGTCATTATCTAACTAGCCTGTTGTTGAAGATAATTTTATGTATTTAAATTAGCATATTTTGAAAATTTTATACACCTCTAGTAAACACATCTATACCTAGGAAATATGTAAATGCCATAGGCACACATACTTCAGCAGTTGAATTTCCAGCCACTGAGAAGGAAATTGACTTTTTCTTAAAGGGACATATTCCTCCATATGACAGGGTGGACAGTTGTTTAAGGGACATGTAAAATCGTTTAATTTTTTTAGAAATTAAATTGTTATTTTTAGTACCAAATGTTAAACATGCTTAGGTCTTATTCAGCATGCATTCCAACACACAAAACTGTAAAAAAAAAAAAAAAACTGGAACATGAATGTAAAGAGCCAAGAAATGTTTTTCTGTATGTAAAACATGTTGCACTATAAAAAGATCTCTTATCAGTTAATTTTATATTATATTAACCTGGCAAATGACTTGCTTGTGCCCGGGACAGCAAAAGGCACCACTCATTGAGATTCACCCAGCTGCCATATGAACTCTGAGCCATATAGAATGAACAGTGGCCAATGAGAACAGGCCTGAAGTTGACTTAAAGAGTATGTGAAATTTAATTAATATTATTAATACATTTTCTTTTGATGTTACTTGTCACACAGCTGAAATACTGTAAATAGCCGGCTTTCCTTTTACTCTTTCTGCATCAACTGTAGGCTACTCTGAGATTCCCTTCTATCAGTTCAACTGCTTATTGTGATGTTAAGAGCTGTGTGCAAAATGCTTATGCTTCGCTACTCGGAAAATAGCAGCACAAGGTAAATTATAGGTTTCCATCAGTTGACAGGGTATTCAGGAAGAATGTAGCGTGATAAGCACGTCCTGAGACTCACTGTATCGCCTTCAAAAGACTTTTGAGGAACGCATCCTTGCAGCGTTTGACTGGGAAAGAAACCCTAACGATGTCTTCTTCAGCTTGCATCAGTCTCAAAAGACTGAAAAGATATCTCTGAAGTATAGGCATGAATAGAGGTATCCCGGCTTGTCTGCATCTGGAAGAGGCAGATGCCGGTTGACGATTGCAGTTGATCTCTGTCAGTCAGCGAGAGCCTGGGTTAATTATCGCGGCAGCCTGAGGGAGCTGTGCTCCACTGTGCAGCAGAAAATTGATACCTGTTTGCAGCTGTAATGTTGCACCAGGGCTCGGTAATTAATCACAATTACCATCCCGGATGTTCCTGGTAATTGTTATTCTTTGCTTGTTGAGGAAAAAAAGTGGCATCACGTCATATCGAGAGATGAATAGATAGAGATGACGACCCCTGTTTAAATTTCCTTAATTATATAAATTACCAGGACTCTGCCCCCTTCAGATGGGTCCATCCATTTGTGGACTTCTTATGTGTTCATCATTTGGACATAAATTCTAATCAGATGTAGGCCTAAGATACTCATGGTTTCATCCTCATGGTGGTGTATCAGCGAAGCAGACAGCTTAAATTGATTTGTCTAGAATGACATTAATCACATGTCTTCATGGGATTCTTTTTCATTGTGTGTGTGTGTGTGGTTGTGTATGTGAGTGCCTGTGTTTTATGTGACTTCTGCAGTCCAGTGTTCTGGTCAGTTACTGACACAGAGGTCAGGGGAGTTCAGTAGCCCGGCCTTCCCCAGTGTCTACCCGAAGCTCAGCCAGTGTGACTACACCATAGGCCTGCCTGAGGGCTTCATCCTGACCCTGGAGTTCCAGGAACCTTTTGACGTGGAGACGCACCCAGAGGCCCCCTGTCCATATGACATCCTAAAGGTTTGTGAAGTACACTGTCAACAAGGAGCCTCATGGATACTGGCAGCTGTCAAAATAGCTCCAAAATCTGAAAAATCACTGTCAAACCCCGACTCAGGGGAATAGGTCCAATCATAGAGTTAGAAGATACGACCAAATAAGGACTTCCTAGAGATGACACACAGTGTGTCAGCAATAAGGAACTCCACCCATGGGCGTTGGACTTGTTCTTCTGTTAAAACCTCATATTAAAACATTTTCATGCTGCATCAAGCAGCAAAATATTGTCAGTGTATAAATTTTAAAAGCATTTCCACCACCCTAATATCTGTAATATTTGGTTCTTAATAAACTTAGCTTGTTTAAGTGTTTATTTTTCACTCTCAAGCAGACAGGAGATTTTTTATATTTATATGCTCAAGAAAAAATGATTATTCAAAACTATTAGACAAAAATTATTGTTTTTTTTTTTGGTCGTTTGTTTATGCTAAGACCAGAAAGAATTATCGCATAAATGGTCAGGGATGTCGGCTCATGACTCATGACTTGATAGTGCCAGTTTAAATATAAGAGTAACATTTAAATCATAAACATAAAAATACAAAAAAAGTTAATGACAGGTAAAAACCTAAAAAATAGGTGACCAAGTCATGAGATTCTTATATAGTAGAGAGAAAACACTAACCTACATTTGAAAATTGAGTACATGACTGTGCTGCTTTCATGATGGTACCACAAGCTTGTGCGAATCTGTAAGTAGTGGCCAGGGAAGCAAGCTGACATTTATAATGGCCTGTATAATGAGGGTGCTTTGTACAGCAGATGTCAAACCGATCGTGATACCTTCAGTCCAGCACATATTAAACACTGAACCACTAAAACATCAAGATCAGCAAAGCCTACAGGCTGCTTATGGACAGCAACCAACAGGATCTGCATTAATTGAGCCAACCTCAACTGAAGTTAAACTGTTTTCATCTCATTTGTCTCAAAAATAAATGATGAATTTAGCACGTGGTCTGGCGCTTTCACGGTGCATAATCAGATAAACGAGCTGCTAAATTAGAGTTGTCTTACAGGTATAAATCATGTAACCCATTCCTATACCTTCAACCTCTTCAGCAGCAAAGTACGCAGTTCATCACAATAGACAAGGGGACACTCTCTAAAAACCCACCAATCAATCAGCTGACGGCTGATAAATAAACTATTTATTCTTCCCCATGCTCGCTGATGAGGCCTGCTGATCGCCATCGCCTTGCTTGTTCCCCTGAGATATATGGCTGTGCTGTTGCTTGCATACATTGAGAGATCTGTGTTATGTTCCTCATGGTATGTGTGTGTGTGTGTGTGTGTGTGTGTGTCTGTGTCTTGTTACTTTATGGGTGTCAAGATCACGGCAGGCTCACAGGAGTATGGCCCCTTCTGTGGAACCACGTCTCCTGGTAGGATAGAGACTAATAGTCATGAGGTGCGTGTGACATTTACCACAGATGATTCAGGAAGAAACAGAGGCTGGAAGATCAACTACACCAGTACAGGTATACAAAATGTGGCTTGTATGGGATTACATTAATGGCAAGGTGACATAAAGGTAGCTTTATGCAACTCATTGCCTTGTTACAGCTTCTGTCCATCTTTGTTTATTGTGAACGATTTGCATATCTGTACTGTGTTGGAGTGAACACCTTGTTGATTTGCTGTTTGAGTCTATCCACTTTTGTTTCCCACACAGCAATGCCATGCCCAAACCCTGTTGTCCCCACCCATGCACGCATTGAACCTCTGCAGCCTCAGTACATCTTTACAGACACTTTCAGTCTGCATTGTGATACTGGCTACACCATAAAATTGGTAATATTGAATTTAATTCAATATGTAAAGAATAGTTCATGGATACCACGTATATGTATTGCATACATATAGATAGATAGATTTATCAAAGTATAGCATACTGTAGTATTATGTGGATTCATCAAAGTATAGATTAAATACAGTATAGATAGATTTATCAAAGTATAAAAAAAACCTTACTAGCCTAAGTCCTGTTTCCACCAGGGCACACAAGATTTGAGTTCGTACCAGGCAGAATGTCAGAAAGATGGCACATGGAACACTGAAATGCCCATTTGCACACGTGAGTCTTTGAGACTATTTCTTGCCGTACAGCTGCCAGTTGCTTCTCTCTAAAAATTCAAAAGATGAAAAAGAACGAATTCAGTATCAACAGCACACATATCAACAGTGAAAACGTTGGTAGGTTTTACAAATTTTTCTAGCCTAAATGGGTGAAAGTAATAATCGTGTAGTAATAGTAATAGTAGTAGTATTAATAGTATATTTATAGAGCTTTAAAGCGATATAATAAGGTATAATAAGAATAAATGCTTGAGGCTTATTAAAAACCTTGGCAGAGATCACACACCTACACTTAGGCAATAAGCCTAAACATACATTGGCAACATAAAAGAGACATTTTGACAGAAAGAAATTCTCCATGTCCAGATGATTTTTAGTGGCAAGATGAAAAGGTCACCACAGCAAAAGCTATCTAATATAAGGAGCCTACAATATTAAGTATTTAACTTTGTGTCCTTCATTTTCAATTCTGTGTGCTTTTTTTCCCCAGCTGTTGACTGTGGAGATCCTGATGAAGTTCTGAATGGAAAATGCACTTACACTCAGACCACGTACAAGTCTGTTGCTAAGTATACTTGTGATGCACCATTCTATACAATGAAGGGTGGAAGAAATGGTGAGCATCTGAAATCATTCTTTCTTTGAAGTAGAAGAACAACACTCAAATTCACTACTTGTGCTTTTCTGCACAGAAATCTACACTTGTGATCACAGTGGTTTCTGGCAAGACTCATCTGGTGGGAACAGACCTCCTGAGTGTACACCCAGTAAGTGGTTGAGCATGTTGTCATGAGTCATGAATACTCACTGAACATCCCTTTCTCCTCGCCACACGTCACAAATAATTGACAAGATAATTGACGTTATTGTTGACTAACTTGAGGTTTCATCATCTCACACAGTCTGTGGAAAGCCAACTCCGCAGGCCTTGGCGAAGATTATTGGGGGTATGGTGGTGGAAAAGAAGGAGATCCCGTGGCAGGTCTTGGTCATCATGGGAGGCCGCATGATGGGTGGGGCAGCGCTCATCAGTGATGAGTGGATCCTTACAGCCGCCCATGTGCTGCACAACTATGGAGATGCCTCCAACATCAGAGTGAAGATGGGAATGGTGAAGCGCAACGACCCTGATGCGGTCGAGGGTCTGCCAGAAGAGGTCTTTATCCACCCCGACTATCACCACGACGGGGTGAACTTCAACAATGACATTGCCCTGATCAAGCTGCAGAATAGGGTTCCTATCAATGACGTGGTGATGCCTGTTTGTCTGCCGGGCAGAGAGAAGAAGTACGACCTGAATGTAGACGACATGGGCAGGGTGTCTGGGTGGGGAGTCACTAATCATCGCAAAACGTTATTCCTCCAGTATGTTGACCTACCCATTGTTGACCATAGCGCTTGTAAATCTACATTTGATTCAGTTGTTGAGAAGAAACTAACTCTGACTGAGAACATGATATGTGCTGGCCTGCCTGAAGGGGGTAAGGATGCATGTCAAGGTGACAGTGGAGGAGGTTTTGTCTTTCAGGATAACCACACTAGTGTCTGGTTTGTGGGTGGCATTGTTTCATGGGGTTACGACTGTGCTCGGGCAGGCTTCCCTGGAGTCTACACCAAAGTTAGCAATTACCTCTCCTGGATAGAAGATACCATGACTAAGAACGTTTAAAAATGATTTGTGCGTTTCCATTTGATGTTGTTAAAAAAATCAACTTACAAATTTACATGGGAATAGATATCTTCCCTTTCTTCCTATGTCCCCCTACATTATTGCAGAAAAAAACAAGCCTAAACCTTCACCCGTAAGTCATTGTGCTCTCATCAGGGAACAGATACAGGTCCATATGCTTTGGAAGCAGCTCTCTGCCATCTGCAGAACCGACTCTAAATGAAAGAGCCTGGCAGCTATTGGCTGGTGGTGGAATGCTGCCTTTGTCCTCTGTGATTCCTATAGCCTTTTGAGACATGTCATGATCTAAATTCATTTTTGTCCTATGTAGTGGACATCCTACTGAAGCATCATTGAAGCTAACTTTTTTGATCCTACTTTACTTTCGAGAGTATGTCTATGATTATGTCTTTACCTTACAAAAATAAGAATCTGAATTTGATTTCAGAGAGATTTTAGAATCCAGTAATTTTAACACCTTAAAAACACAATTGGAAGGCAGAGGGTAGAGTGAAACAAGTAGGCTACTTATTTCAAATAATAGGATAGAAAGAGCTTAGAAGATAAACATTTACACAGACAGTTACAAATAAACTTTTCCTTGCTGTGTCTGTGTCATGACAATGTAAACATCTGAAGAAAAACAACATAAATACAATTTTTCTTGGATAAAGGCCCCTTTTATATGGGGCATGAAATCCATGGGATCTGTCAAAATATAAAATAAAATTAAAATCGACCCCGGCTGACGATTTATTTTTCATTTCTCAATTTTCATTTTTATTTTCAGTTCACCAACATGCATATTAGCTGCTATGTTAATGAGGTGTCTTCGGGCAGTGCCCTGGTGACGATCAAGGACTGCGCCTACCTGTTTAGAGTGTGATAGATTCTAGCTCAGTGGTGTGTTCAGAGAACTTTTAGACCAATGGGCTGGGGTTATTGTACTGCAGCAAACCCGGCTGCATAATCGAGAGAATTAGCCTTTTTCATGCCGCCATCTTGTTTTTCAGGGGTATGGTAGGTTATTTCCGGTGATAAACAATGGCCGTAAACGGAAATTATGAACTTTGTTTCTTAATAAATATTCCTAAATATATGTTCCAAAAATCGCTTTCAGTGATGTGGATTCAATTATTGGCACAGAGTGCAAAAAGAAATCAGGCTGCGAGATATAAACTGTTTCATGATCAGTTTGTCTTAAATTATTAAGGTAATATCAGTTGTCAGTTAGCTTTGGAAGCGTAGCATTAGCAAATGAGCTAAATTCATATCGCTAATTAACATTAGTTTAGCGTCTTATGTGTTTGCACTTAAACAAAAAAAACTAGACTGTCATAATGTTACAATGTTCACTGTATATTTCTTCTAATAACTTGAATGTTGCATGTTTATAGTAATGCCCAGTTGAGTAGCCTACCTGGTACCTGGTGAAGACCCACAAATGTGTAGCCTAGTGATCATAGCAAAACTAAGGCCCTGTGCAAAATGTTGACTTGTTCATTGTACCGAACATTATTTGTGTGTCAGTAATGGTACTATTGCAGAATCTATACTGAGTGAGTAAACATATGTGCCCGGTATCTGAAAAGGGGGGCGGACAAGAGATGCGAGTGCAGGTTAACCCTGTTAACGCAGGCATTTGTTTGACGTCTGAGTACAACACAGTGTGTATCTCACAACCAATGTACTTACCTTTTCTGAACACAATGTGTCTGCGCTCCTCTTTTGTTACCCACAAGTAAGGCTACATGGTGAATTTCCCTGACTATGTCTTTTATCGTTTTATCCTCAAGACCTTAAAAGATTATGGTTATCCTTAAGTAGACAGGTTACTGTGCAACTTGCATCTCATGTGGTGTAGCATTAAGAAACCAGTGCACCATGGGCATCACTTTGACCCTCTCCCCTTAGCTTGCACCAACAAACCACGTACCCAGGTAAACATTTCCACTGGAATAGCATACTTTTATTAGATTAACAAGAAAAATCATTATTCACAATGAACTTTACAAATAAGCATTTTATTACCCACTTTCAAGGAGATTGTCCCAGAAGCAGTTTAAAGAAAAAAAAAAAAACAAAGACTGGCAAGTTCACTCACTATATGTCCTATAAAGGCTTGTGGCATCTGGTTAAAAATATTATTTTAGGTGGAACAAAATATGTTATTGGTGCTTGTTGCACTTCAATCAACTACGGAAATTTTTAAAATAGTCTTATTTACTAATATAGTCTTATTACTAATATACTAATAAAAATGATACACACAACCAGATGAAAACACATTGAACACACCAACCCAGTGAACAACTTACAACATAAAAACTCAGGTCAATTTCCAGTTGAACCCCTGAGGACTCCCCACACAGGACTTCTTGAGGAGAACCCAGCCATTCATCTGCCAGGCGCTGTCTGGGTTGGCCACACATCATTTGTGGACAGACAATTTGGGCCATTCCCCTTTGGATCACTGCTGTCCTACCCTGTGTCATCATCCACCGCCAAGATGCTCCTCCCTGTCCTGACCTTCCACTGACAGGGTATAGGCTTCCCTTGACCTTTTTCTTTGTGCCTATGCTGCACCACACCTTCCACCTTGAGTCCCTGTGATATCTGGTCTGTTGGTTACGCTGGAGCAAGAGAGAACGAGGACAGCGCAGGTGTATTCTATTGAGCACAGCTTGCAAGAGCAAGTTGACAGCCAGTTGCTTTCATGAGTCCTACATGCCAGAGATGAAGAGTCCATACAGCGACTGGCTGTGCGCATTCTAAAGGATACACACCTGACCAGATGCATTTTGATGGAGATCGGATGTAGTAACGAACGTCAGCATAAGAGGTACAATATCTAGAGAGTTGAAACTGCTGCATGGCTGTAAGTCTTCTTACTTGGGTCTTCAACCCTAGCCAAGGCTACATCCAATGCACCTGATGTGAACACAAAAAAACACAGAACACAATTTTGTGATTAGATGATAAACAAACAAAACATTTGCATTTTGACCAGAAATAAATAACAGGGCAGGACATTTGAATATAATTTCACAGAGAATTTCTAAGACAACATGGCTACCCCTGCACTAATCAAAATTGTTGTCTTTTGTCTCAAATTGCCATCTCTCTTTGCCCCCTGTCGGAATAAAACATTCCATCGTTTTCCTGTCACTCCTAAAATACGTCGAGAGTGGATTGTGAAAATAAGGTCAGACATGACAAGTGACGTTAGCTACAACTAGCGGTAGTTAATGACGGTAGCCTAAATAGAATTCACATCTTGTGTACAGTACTCCACTGAAAATGTGGGGTTAACTTGGTGCAAATATTTGGCACAAATTACTCGTGTTTATCAGGAAAATTAAAAGCCAAATAGAAATATTTCATTTTATTTTTTAATTTTGGCATGATAATGTTACAGACACAATTTGAAAATGAAATGGCAAAATGAGTTTTTCATTTCAATTTCACTTGCTTTCATTTTATTTTGTTTTTGGCATGGATAACCTCCCATAGAAATCAGATATGGATAAGATATATGTATGTATCTACAGTCTAAGATATTCCTAGCAATATGTTTCCTTATGACATTAACCTGACTGACTTCGTCCACTGATGAATGATTATTAAACATGTACGTATGACAAATAGTCAGAAAGCCACGCATCCTCATGAATCAGCTAAACTAGTCTACTTTTATTTTACAAAGTGGTTGCACAGCTATATACTTCAGTAAGCTACACTGGTCTAGCTTCAAATGCTACTGTGTTTTTCCTTCCTGGAAATATCCACTTGAAAATAACAGCAAAAAAAGATTATAGGCTATGTGAGATTTGTTGCATTTATCCCTCCTAGTTGCAAGTGATTCAGTGTCATTGCCAGTATAATGATTTGTTACCTTGCTATAATGCCTGAATCATTTTCAATTCACACCTTAAATTACTATTATTTGTCTCATACATTATGAAAAAAAATCATAGCCATAGGATAACATTATTATGTCACTATTGTGTCACTATGTGACAAGAAAACTGCCTCCATCAAACACCTCTCAAGTATACATGTACCTCTGCCATTCTAGGATGTCCTATACATTCGTCTCTAGGGTCTATCACACAAAGGTCAGGGGTCAGAGGTCTCGGGTTCGAGCCTCAGCCAGGACTAGCAGAAGATGACCTCAATTACATACACTGCAACGGCAATGAGCCAGGCTCGTCATTCTGTTTTTTTGTATGCCCGTTCAGACTGCACTTCCTCACAGTAGCCATTAGGGCTGGGCAATTTGGCCTAAAATCAAAATCTCAATTAATTGAACATTTTAACTCGATTACGATTAATGAACGATTATTTATTTTATATTATTACTTTGCCCTCATAGTTCACTGACAAGTTTTGTACAGTAAATATGCTCACATATTACAAATGGGAGATCTCAGTTGTCTCAGTTTTTAAGCTCTCCATGCTCAACATGTCGGTTGAATAACGTATCTTGCAGACATGTTCAGAAAACACTTTTTTTGGAGGACAGGACATTTGACATTATAGTAGGCCTACTCATATGTGTTGTCTTCAAGACGTTTATTGTCATACAAACAAAGTACAAAAAGAGCAAAGAGGTAGGGAATACGTGCAAGGTACAAGATGCAATATATCAAAGTGTCAAAATTACAAACAGAGTAACCTTGCACTGTTGCACAACTGGACTCATTTGCACTACTACCTTGACACACACCCCATACTGTACCACAATACATTCATGCGCATCTCTACCCATATATTTGTATTATTTTTAGTAATATTGATCTAGTCATGTTGTACACTGTAGTGTTGTGTGTGATTTTTTTTAAGCTGCTGGGACCTTGAATATCCCCTTGGGGATCAATAAAGTATCTATCTATCTATCTATCTATCTATCTACAAAAAGAGCAAAGAGGTAAGGAATATGTGCAAGGTACAAGATGCAATATATCAAAGTGTCAAAATTACAAACAGAGCAAGGAAGAAGGGAGTATGTACGAGGCATATTACAAAAACAAACAACCAGGGCCTATGTACAGACTGGTGAGGCAGTAAAATAACTTGAAGGTGAGTAATGTATTGCACGCGGTGGGTATTGACTGGCATACACACACACACACAAAGAGCTAACAGGATAACAACAGGAACAGGTGATCTGCGTCACAAAGAGTCCAGGAATCACAAATTAGTAGTATTCCATGCTGACCTCTAGGGCTACTGAGGATCAAACTGCTGGAATCTATTCCAGTACTGCACCTTCAATGGCAAAATGAACATCAGGTACAGCAACCCTCTCTGGCCAGTTAAGCAACAAAGCAAGATCAGCTGGAACATCATCTGTAGGCAGAACAACAGCTGCTATCTAACTGCTGCTGTCATCAGAAATATCCTGCATATGGCATGACTTGGACTTGAAGTCAGTGGTGTATAGGTCGAGAGAGAACAGTTCCCTGTGGCGCTCCTGTGCTGCCGACCACCAACTCAGATGTGAGGTCTCCCAGTCTTACAAACGGAGGCCTTTCAGTGAGGTATTCTGTGATCCAGAACACATTAGTCCACTTTCATCTGCAGTACTTTGTATTTTTTATATCTATTTTTTATTATATATTTTTATATGACTTTAACTGTGGATAAATCTGATTTTAATATAGAACTATTTATGTTAAAATCCACCAGAATTTCAGATTTAAATCCCGACTGTAGCTTTGTAGACATGTTTGTCTTTTTTTTCACTACACAGAAATATTGATTAATGGTGCAATTAAAACCTTCCTCTGGTAGAATATTTCATGGGGTTGTGAAAAGTGTATTTATATGTAGAAACACTGAAGCCAGACTGTGCAAAAGCTTATTTTAATGGTCAGAACTAAACAAATTGCCACATTGACAACAACACACAATATGTCAAAGATCCTAAAATGTAATGTAATCAAACAAACAGTTGGACAGTGGATTGTTTGTAAACAGTTGGGTGTGTAAGGTACAGTGTAGAGTTTGTTATACAGCAAAGTGCAAGGCTTGGAATAACTCCAGTGACCTCCATAGTTTTTTATCCTATAACAAGGAGTCCAGAAAGGATACCAGACCACAGATGACTAGTAATCCATGTTGTCCCCTGGGGCCACTGAGAGGGTCAAACTGCGCCTGAATGTGCTCTATCACTGCCCCTTCCAAAAGAAAGTCTATTGGAGGCACAGTTACCCTTTCTGGCCAGTCTACTAACAAAGCAGCTTCATCCTGGGCTGCAGCGCCAGCAGGGGCACCAGGAGCACCAGCAGCAGCTGCAGGAGCAGTTAGAGCACCCGCATCAGCAGCTTGAGGAGGAGGAGGGCCAGGAGCTTGTGGAGGTTCTACATCACTTGATGCAGTGACTCCAAAAATGTCCTGCATGGCAGATGAATGCCTGCTGCTGGAGGCACCCCTGAACAAACATCTGCAGTGGGCTCATGTGACCTTCTGTCCTTAGCCCATGGTTGTTCCATTGATTTACAAAGTCCACTAAATCTCTGTTCAGCCTTGGAAGGTACACATAATGGAGAGCCCAGAGGTGCATGTCGCTGTCAGGGTTGATTATGCCCTCGCTCTCCAAAAAGTGGAACAGTTCATGGTAGACATTGGCAAGCCCACGCCAGAGATCCACCCAGAGCCTTTCTATCCGCTGATTGTGAACGCTCCTCCCTTGAATGGAACTACCTCGTCTAGAACCTCTGAAGAAGTTCATCATGACACAGACCACACAGTTTTCTCCTCCTCTGTCAGTCCTGACCCGGGAGGGCACACCATCGCGAACCACAGCATTTACAAAGCTCTCCAACACTGTGCTGCTACGGTTGTTGGAGGAGGCCTGGAGGAAAACAACCAGGTGACTATAGCCATCTATTCCTCCATGGGTGACTATTCTCCACCTACAAAAATTTATGTTAATTAATGTTAATGTATTCAGTGACTTTTAATATTGCAAATATTAAGTACAAATATTGTATATAATAATCAATTGACTTTAGAAAAGGCAAATACCTTATGAGCTTGTGGTTGCCATCAATGTGCCACAAAGAGTTAGGACCTTGTACGCTATATGATGGCATACTTGAAAATGTCCGGCCCACGTGGAACACTCTGGTAACACAATGAAGATTTAGTACATTATCAATAACATTGATTGTTTCTGTGTGTATATTTGTGTGCATGTAGTGTTTGATATGTATATACACATGTAAATGTAGTGATGTAATGTATTGCAATGTAAGGACAGAGTAAAACAGGAAAAGAGAATGGTTTAGCCACTTGCCTCAAACATCGATAAACAGTGCGCACAGACACATTTAGTACACCAGCCATCTGAGGAATGTTAAAGCCGCAAGACCGCAGAAACAACAGCTGTTGCCTAGTGATGGCCAAATGAGGTGCTCCTCTTCCTCCTCCCCAAACCAACTGGGCTTGGTAACCTGAACCACCTGCAAATACAGGAAAAGTTGGATGATCACAATGATAATAGTGTTGCCTGCATTTTTCAAGATTTTCACAGCTGTGCCCTTGGGGGTACAGTATAGAGGGGGAATAATGTATATTACCTTGCTCTCCAAGATTAACAGCCATTCTGACTTCTTCTAACATCTCTGCAAGTTCGCTGAGAATCCGGTCAGCATCTGGGACTTTTAACAAATTTCCCCTTGCCCATTGGATGCTCCTCTGCAATATCTCCAACCTGGGACAACAGGCAAAAACCTTAACTGAGTGTAGGTTAGGCTACTTTGCAGGCCAAAGCACCGGTAAAGGACTAACCAAATAAGGACAACGTTGACAGTATAGTGACACCATAGGCCCCTTGAATTGAATTTCTGTTGGATTCAATGATCAGTTGGTTTCATTTACAAACATATAGGCTGCAAAGGAAAACATTGCTATACCAATCGTGATAGTTCATCCTTCACTTTTTTTTTATGTAGGCTACGCTAGATCATCATGACCTCCGCCTAAGAATTTTGCCGCCATGTTGGTAGCGCACCGAACGTGATATCCATTCATTCAGATGCAGAAGACAAGAAGCAGAAATAGTTTTAGCGATTATTTTCCTCTTGCGATCGTAGGTTGCGCTGTCCTCCAGCTGCTGCTCATTACATTACTCACCTTCAAATTATTTTACTGCCTCACCAGTCTGTAGCCTACATAAGCCCTGGTTATTTGTTTTTGTAATATGCCTTGTACATACTCCCTTCTTCCTTGCTCTGTTTGTAATTTTGACATTTTGATATATTGCATCTTGTACCTTGCACATATTCCCTACCTCTTTGCTCTTTTTGTACTTTGTTTGTATGACAATAAACGTCTTGAAGACAACACATACTATAATGTCAAATGTCCTGTCCTCCAAAAAAAGGGTCTGTTGAACGACTTGGACAGATCCATTAGATCAACGTAAAACACTGTGCATTCTTTGCCTTATTCTGCCATCTAGTGGGTGAAAAGTGTAACAGAATTTTCGTGAATTGATTTGTTCTCATTTGACATTTTTGACAATCGTTGCTTACACGGACAGTTAATATAATCAGTTGTTTATTGGGCAAGATTCTGATCAGATAAATACGTCGAGGAGGACGACAACTGCTTTAAATGTGATAGATGACAATTTACACAGAGTAAGGTTTACTTAGTTAAAAATGCGAAGTGTGACACAATGCGCAATTTCTCGAGTGAGATAGGCTATAGCCTCTCTCTCTCTCTCTCTCGCTATATATATGGCTCAAATTAACTTGGTGGTTAAGGCAAGTTTAGCTCAGCTCCACTCATAGTCATCAACCTTTATCAACAAATAGCCTATCCGTGATGAAGCCTGATGGTCCAGTCAGGATGGGGAAAGACATTCATTTGAACTAGCGTTGAAGTAGGATATATAGCCAAGTGGCATGCAAACACAAAACAACATGAACATAAAAGGAAAGCATTGATCAAGAAAACTCTGTGAGGAAAAACATCACACCGGCCGTTGGATTTGAACTCGCACTAAAAGTAATATATTGTAAGACTGCAGCTGCTCTACTAACTGCACCACAGTGCCACATAGAAAATGTTACCACAATCTTAATCCAAACCTTGTCAGACAGAAAGGATAAATACGACAAATGTTTCATTCGGTTTCAATTTCTTTTAAAATAACAACAAAGCAAGCATCTGCAGTGAAAGAGGCTTTATTCTTGGTAAAGTTGATACATATCTATGATGAGCATGGCGGCTATATGATTTGGAGAAAACTTCAATTGCATTGGGGAAGAAGATCAGTGCTCAGGGGTCTGTGTTGAACTTTTCTGGTCTGTTTTTCTTGTTATGTGATTGGGTGCCAGCAATTAAACTTTATTGGCTGGTGAAACCAAGGGAGGAGATCATTATCATATGGCCAGAACGCGTTATGGAGCGCGCAGTGGAACGCGTTATGGCAAGCCGTATGACGGCACTTTTAACGGCGTTGTGGGGACATATTCAAGACGCCGTCCAAAGCGCCGTTTCTTCCGCAATTTACGCCGTATTATACGCCGTTGTCTTGTATTACGGCGTAAAATACGACGTAAATTGCGGAAGAAACAGCGCTTTGTTATTTTTACGTGTTACAAATACCCGAATTCTGGCACTGTTGGCTTGCCATAGAATTCTGGCACTGTTGGCTTGCCATAACTGCATGCCGGTAAGACACGTTTTTACTACGAAGCAGCCTGCTCTTACAATATATTCATGGTTTATTGGGGTTATGCAGTGATATACCCATGTTTCGGTGGACTGGAGTTAAATTCACTCTCATCATCAAAAGTTCTGTCAGAAGTTGTAGGTGCTATGCTGGCGCGCCCCCATGCTACAGCCGTAATGGCTGTCTAATTCTCAAAACCGTGTTAGCAGTCAAAGGTAGATAATGCCACCTTAAAAGGAAAAAAGATATAGGTGTACGGAGCTGTTTCAACAACTAGGCCTATACAGTAATCACAACAAATCGTTCAGTTGTTGTTTTTTTAAGTAGCCTATGCCAAACACTATTAAAACGAGCTGGATTATCAGGTGAGATAATGTTATGGTCTAGCATTTTGTGTGTTAGAGGCTGTTAGCCTACGATTTCAAAATAAAATTAGCTCTTGATGTATCTTTACTTTATCGCATGGTGAATGCGTTTATCTCGCATGCGTTTATATTGGTCTATGTGTGCCCAATCAGCGCCCGCTTTATTTAAATGTTTATTTTGATCCAATGTATATTCATTTTTTCTTTCTTTTGACCAATTGGGGGCCCCCTGGGAGGCGGGGGCCCCTAGGCTGAAGCCATATAAAGCCTGTGCAGTGATCCGGCCGTGGTTCTGAATGTTGATTACGATTGCTTTTCGAAAGCACTTGTAAGTCAAGGTGGTATTCATAAGTTAGCTTGTTGGACTACCAGTTGGCTGTGCTGATTTTCTCAGCTTATAAATGTGTTTGTACTGGTGCATGACAATAAAAAACTGCCAGAGTGACCATCTGGACAATCAGCTAAACCATTCAAATTCATGCATTATGTTAAAAGCTTATCAGTGGCTACTTTTCATGCTAGTGGATTAAGTCGCAGAACCCACATTGGGAAATAATAATTTGTGCAGAGAACTTAAGCATATCAAAGAGCCACTTGTTGCTCTTGAGTGCGTTGGTGCAAAGGAGGGGTGTGTGGTTGTGCATGTGTGCGTGTGACTGAATGTGTGTGGTGTGTGTGTGTGGAGGGGGTTAATACAGAGGTGGTGTTTAAAAGTCAAATGAGTCGCTGTGTGGTCCCAAGGCTCCTGATCCGTGATGTGTAGTCATTTACTCCTCATGCATAATGGAGCTAATCTCGGCCTCCTTCTATTTAAACAGCCGTGAAAGGTTTCTCCCATCATGTAATTGCCTCTTCACTGTCATTCTGGACCTGAAGTCGCCCTGTGATCAGCAGCCCTCTCGAGCTCTCGCGTGTCCCATCGAAACATTTGCATGCCGTGCTCACCCTTGGAAATGTTTTCACCTTGTCTTTATAAACATGCAATAATAACAATAATAACCAACAGTCGGGCTATAATTAGAATATTGTTCGGGGCATAATAACTCTGGTGATTGTGACACAAGAGTAATATTGTCTTTCCTTTAAGCTGAACAACACAAGCTATTCAGAGGTTATTGTTTTGGGAGGTATCTCATAAGTAAAACCGAGCTGACAGGCAAACTGCCCTCTTTGTTTGCCTGGCAGTGCCTGGCGTAGTCCTGTTATGGTCCACTTACCTCTACAGGAGCGGAGTATGTTGCCCACAGTTGGCTTGTTTGTTTGCCCTAAGGGAAGCTCTAGTGTCCACTGACAGTGTGGGCAAGTGTGTTCAAGAATATCGACCCAGTGTATGACATTACCATGACATTCACAGACAGCCCCCCCCCCATTCTGATGGCCTGATCTTTTTGCACATTAAACCACTAAACCATAAAAAACATAGATTCATATAAATACATCTTGTTTTTGTTTCTTAATAATAAAAAAAAAACTCTCTGAAATGTGAAAAGTGGATATCGAGTGATATATCATTCTACCCAGAAATCAATCCTTGAGGAGAGAAAGCTTTTAATGCCTTCCTTTCAAGAAGGTGCCTAATCCAACAACAACTGTGCACACTGAGACGTTTCCTCCATGAGCATGGGCAGTATAACCTCCTGTGTAGCCGTTGCTTGGCTTGCCTTTATGAACCCATAGACCTCTCAGTGTGCCGGATGTGGATGTGTTCCATCATCTGCAGTGGCTTCTTCAGACCACCTTTTCCAGTTTACTTTCATGTCCAGTCCATCAGCAAAGCCGTGGCCTCAGCGCCCCCCCCCCCCCCCCAGCCCCCGTGCTCCACTTTCACTCCAATCAGAACTGATGAGCACTCATTATAGTGTGCTAGGCACAACATACCATTGCGGAGAAAGCCCTGTGCCTATAATGAGGCAGCACTCCAGTACAATCCAGTGTCTTTTCCACACAATACACAGTGCACTGTGCATTTCCATCGTTAGAGATACTGATACGGCTTGCAGTTTACACTGAAGTGTGTGAGTGACCTCTATGTGTGACTGCGTAGAAAATATATGTGGTGTAATTTTTAAGGAGAGACTTAATGGGACCTTTTTGCCTTTATAATGATAGGACAGTAAAGTGTGAGGAAATGTGAGAGAGAGACAAATGGGGAGGGATAGGGAAATGACCTTGGCTTGGACTCCAGTTCCCAAGATCTTGGTCAGATGCCTTAGCCCACTGAGCCACGGCGCCCCCGATATGTGTGGTCTTTAGGGGCTCTTCATCTGGTCACTTTACCAGAGGTGGAAAACTTGACATGGGCTGTTTATCTCACAAGCTGTATATGAAGAAAAGCTTATTTACAGGTGCATTATCTGAAATGTGTAGTAACAGAAAATACTCACAAAGGTATTTTATGTTAAAATTCAGTACTATTTTTAAATCATTCTCTGAATTGTGCACACTGACTAGAAAAAACATTTTCATAATATTTCTTTGTCTGATGGACATAACAAAATGAAAATATATACTTCAAAAGGTATAATGCATTTTATTAAACAGTACAAAATGTACAAAAAGTAAGAGCATCATATTACTTAGAGTTCAGCAAGTCTCGACATTGCTGTGCTGACATTTTGAGTGGACCTATTATATCAACATAATATAGGTCTGTTATTTAAAGATAATGGAGCTTAGTCAGTTTTCATGTTGACATTTTATAATTTAACTAAACATCAGCTTAAATCAAATCAATTTTCTATAATATGAAAAGAGCAACATCTTGTTTCCGCAGGTGCGGAAGAAGAAAAAAGAAAAAGAAAAATGCTTTGCCTTTTATGGGTTCAAATGTGTGACTCACACATACACAGAAAATACCATAAGAGCAGGTGTATTTGTAAGATACAATACTGGATAAATATGGAATATTCTGAACCAACAAGAAGAATGGCATCAGAAATACTTCCCACCGGTGCCCATTTTGGGAAGCAGTGATTTTCTCTTGGTTTAATCCCCTTATAAGGGGCCAGGTCTTTTTTAATGATGAATACTGGATTGTTGTGTTCAAAATGACAAATGATAAATTTCCTTTTTTTCCTGAGCAGCAAGCACATGGATATTCAGACTCGCAAAACTTGTAAACACTTAACAAAAAAAAAACATTCTTTGCTAAATAGAAAATTATAAAAAAATACAACAAAAATTGTCTTCTCTGGTATCACACACAGTTTTGGTCAGCTATGATTATGATAATCTTTTTAATGTATCATACCTTTTCTGTGACGTATAAAAATAATTATTCTCCCTGAAGCCCGTTTTTTTCTAATTATTCTCTATTTGCTGCGCTTGGCCTCTGTCTGGTCTGAGCTAGCTGCATCGCCGGCTTGTTGGCTCTGAGTGCTGAGAGACTGGAGTGCTTGGACTTGCTGAAGACGGCCCTCCAACTCTGTCTCACAAGCCCGCACCAGGGTGGCTGTCCTGTTTGCGTCCCAGCCCAGAACCTTCTCCATGGAGACAGTTCCCTGTCTTACCACCATCTGCAGCAGTTGAAATCACAGAGAGAAGTCAGGGTATGCTATGAGTCAAGAACTTGCAGAGCTTAACCCATATTTCATGCTTCAAATACAAGACTGATAAATGCACATAGCACAGAAGAACATGCATGCTTTAGCATGTGCTGAAATAGACTCTAAAAATATACTATATTTTATATATTTTAAATCATGCTCTGTAAAAAATCTGCACAATTGCTTCAGTAGACATGAACTTTTATTACGAGTTGGTCTTTCTGTTTGCAGAGCAACAGCACCATGCAGTGGATGTTGTAGCACAGTGCATATTAAATCAGGCAAGTTTGATTATTTGTCTATTGTTACAAACTTTTTTCAATTAAAATGTTGATACTTTCAAAGGAATTCCTTTAAACACCTGTGTCACTGAAATCCTATGTCAATGTGCTTGGGGGCAGCCGTGGCCCACCAGTTAGCGCTTCGGACTTGTGACCGAAGGGTTGCCGGTTCAGACCCCGACCAGCGGAAAGCGGCTGAAGTGCCCTTGAGCAAGGCACCTAACCCCTCACTGCTTCCTGAGCGCCGCTGTTGTGCAGGCAGCTCACTGCGCCGGGATTAGTATGTGCTTCACTTCACTTCACACTGTGTGCTGAGTGTGTTTCACAAATTCACTAATTCACGGATTGGGATAAATGCAGAGACTAAATTTCCCACACAGGATCAAAAAGAGTATAATTCTTCTTCTTCTTATTATTATTCTTTTCATAAGCCCCTAAAACTATTGGATTCCTTTTGCTTTAGTGACTGGTCAACTCCGGGGCAGTGTAGGGATGTTTGTTACTTGCCTGTAGCTCTTGATTGGACAGCCTCGTCTCTGGATTTGTTTTTCCCTTCAAAACCATAAGAGTCCTGGAGCTGAAACCGGAGCCTGAGTCCACTTCATTCATATCCACCTCAACCATATCATCATCAACATCTGTAAACATGGATAAAATAATGTAAGATTAGTTTAAAAACTTTTTAGATCTAAATGGTTATTTTACTTTCACAACTTGAACTCACTTAAGCTTTAGAATAGCCTATCTGTGTTATTAAAAGGACAGTGCTACACTCATGCTCCTCTTTATCTTTGTTTGTGACACAGCAATGCCATCTAGTGGTTTTTCCAAAACATCTCTCAAAAACAAGAAAAGTGAAATTAACTAAAACATTCTGAGCTACAAAATTAAACTAAAACCTTACTCAGCGACAAAGCACTGTTTACACTGCTAGCATCAAGTGAGAGTGGCTGATGAACTGATACTATACTATAACAGGGTTTCTGCTGGCTTTACATGACTGACCAAATTGATATATTTAAAAGAGGCTGTACCCTTGATTGGTGGATAAGCAGATAAACTGTCCAGAAGGTGGTACATTTTCCAGGGAAATTGTTTTTTTACAGTGTGTCACCCAAACACCCTTATGGACCCACTGTTTCTGATATGCAGTAATAATTCACTGATCCACAGCAAACTTCATTTAAACTGGCACTAAACAACATTCTGTTTTTCTCTCTCACGAGCTCCCTCTAAAGCCCGCTGTATTGCATTGTATTGCACTGCATTCTATTGGAGGCGGCCCGCGCTGCTGAACATTGCAAGTGCTGTATCTACTGCTATTGGCCACGGTGGTGCATTCTACACCGTTCGTTCGCCGTGTAATGACTAATTTTAGCATCCTAAACAGTATGAAACGGATTAATTAAATTAAAAATGTTGCATAGTGGGCCTTTAATGCTTTCTAAAGCCTTAAATCCTTAGGCATTTTAAACTGCTACGGAAACCGCTGTGGTCTTAGTGTAGAAAAAAAAAAAAAAGTCAATCTTCACCCCCCAGGCTGGCTTCTGCCTCTCGTTCTTTTTCCACAGTCTTCAGGTAAAGCTGGAGCAGCTCCTTGGACTGCCTGCTCTCCTCTCGGCGGTCCAGGACGCTTTGTAGTGTGTCCTGGAGGGCTTCGGCCTTCTTCTGTGTGAAGCCCAGCGCCAAGGCTAGGTCTGCACATGGCACGTCCACCAGCGTCTGGAGACACATGCAATCAAAACCTAAAATGTTTGCTAGAAAGGCATGCTGTTGCATGAACACACACACACACACACTCACACTCACACTCACACTCTCTCTCTCTCTCTCTCTCTCTCTCTCTCTCTCTCTCTCTCTCTCTCTCTCTCTCACACACACAGAATGTATAGACACTCTGTGCCATTTCCAAAAAAATTGACCCCAATTGAGAACGGCCAGTTTTATTAGTCTGTGTGCGTAAATGCATTAAAAATGGAACATATTGTACGAGAAAATAACCCTCCGTTTACTCCAAACATAGCTGAGTATTAGCATAGCCATTACATATTGAGAAACTATTACTTGCTGGAGTTGTTTAAGTTAGCAAGGACTGGATAGGTCTTTGACTGATAGTCTGTCTTAAAGGTGCTCTAAGCGATGTGACACGTTTTTAGGACTAAAACATGTATTGTTATATACAGCAAACATCTCCTCACAATCTGCTAGCTGCCTGTCCCCTGAACACACTGTAAAAACACACGGTCTCTGTAGACAGCCCAGGCTCCACAAACAGCTAAAAAACAAAGTGGGCAAACCTAGCATAACAAACTAAACGAAACATAACAAACATTGTTCCAGCCAATAAACGACAAGAAGGATTTGGAGGAGTGAGGGTTGCACGTTCATGAGTCTTTCAGGAAGCATGGGAGGGAGGGGGAGGAGGGAGCTATCCTCCGTTTTGTTTGACAATACTTCGAACGTCAACAAGAAGTGACATCAAACACCATCGCTTAGAGCGCCTTTAACTGCTCTGCATTCACAATGCCTCTCTCTCTGCTGATTAGATCAGCTGATTGGAGTATGTTGCCTCCTGAGGACAACAGGGAGGTGATAATCGAGTGGAAGTGTGTAGGAAGGCATGGCCTATTCCAAATTTTTCACATACTCCACATTTTTTGTAGTTCGCAGGAACACCCTGACTTGTTATGAAACAACACACGATGAGAGAACTTTAAGACAATCATGACGGAGACTTTTTAAAAGATATACGTGAAGGCGGTCAATTTACCTGGAGGTCTGTATCGGACAACAGAATGATTCTGGCAAGGTCATGCTTCAGTTGGGCAGCAAGAATCTGCCAGTTGTCCATTCCACTTAACACTGCATCCACCTGGTCATCTTCCAGTACTATGGATTCTCTGCTTAACCAGGCAGTGCCACCATCGACTGTGATGAAGAAGAGGTTCATGAAGTGGTGTGCAATTTCAATCTAAAACTTTTTAAAACCACAGGGAACTGTTTAAGTAAGACTGAATAAATCTGATTACATTTACTAATAGGGGCCCAGTTCTCTTTATCATGCAATAGCATGAACTTAGTGTTGACAGGTAAACACAGGAAATAGGCATCGTCTTCCACAATAGTCCCATCATCTTCAAGCACCACTGAGATGGGCTTTTCAGGTGAGAATCCTAACGTTTCAATTCCTGGGGATTGAAATGAGAAGGAGTCAATCGTGGGGCAGACAAACGTCATTCCATTGTGGTGACCAGGGAAAGAAAGGAATGCTACCCATTGATACAAAATACATTTTTTTTTTGCCGTTTTCTCTGTGTGAAATACATGTCACTGACTAGCGTTACTCCAAATTGGTTGCTGGTTTGTTTCTTAGCCGCGGCAGTAATAGTATTTGAAATCGTGAAAAATATGGAATAAGTGTTAAAATGTCCTGTTTCATCATGCCCAGAGAACAGCATTCTTGGAATGAGAAGCGCTGAACACACTGTCCTGCTATGACACGGGCAAGCCAACACACGAACTGATGGTAGATCGACCTACGTTTCAAAATTCCACTCCACATGGCAAGGGCTGAATGCGACATCAACATGTCATTAATATACTTTGAAACACTAACTGTGATTATAACTTAGTCAACATTGTCTAAGCTAAACTGGTCATGTAAATAAGAGTTCAACACATTCGCAAAGACCAATTCACATTCTAGTTATCATAACGTTACCTTTAATTTTGAGCTGATCCAAGGAAGACACTACAACTCCAAATGATTTCTGACGACTAAAGTTGCACACTCTGCAAGGTTTAAGTTCTGCCATTGTCCTTACCAATGTGCCCCACTAAAGAGAGAGAAAATAAATCACTTAAGTGAACTGAACGTTAATTAACGTTAATCATATTGACACTCTGGACATTGTCTCCTCCTCGATGATTAAATATGCGACGATTGGGTGAGACTTCTAACGTAGCTGAAGACAAGTACTACGCTTTTTATCTGCCATGTCAAAACAAACAATTATTTGAAAAAGAAATAAACGGGAAACAATACCATTTAACTCAAAGTTACACATAGCATTACCGGCGGAAAGATACTAGACTAAGAGGAGTGCTGTTTCACTTCCTTGTTTGTAACATGTTGACCTGGATCGACTAGGTGTCCTGCCAGGCGAGTGTAGTTGATAGCCTATTGAGTGTATGCTAGCTCTGAATTGAAAATGGCATCCTCTGAACAACCTGAACACCAAATACAGGTAGTCTACAACTTTTGCTGATATTCAGTCTTGATGACTTGGTGACTCTATTTTCTGATAACTCATGGAACCATAGTGTTGTTTATAGTATACTCAGACACGTTGCCTTGTTGTTTTAATGTTTAGAAAAAGTTTTAGCTTTGCTAACAAGCGTCATTGAGAGTTGCAGACAAGCCATGCGGTAAACTCAAAGTCCACTCATAATAGCAACGTACTCCTAAACTTAACTATATTGGATAAGTGTGATGAAGATTTAAAATGAGCGAAATGCTGTAGTTGCATGGTTAAAGCTAAAACATTTGACCAAGTTCCGTAAGTAGCTATGCTAGCCAAAGTCCTGTCTCTGTGCTAGCTTGCAGTCAGCTAAAAACAGGACCTGGTAAACCGTGCTGTACATTGTTATAGGCTTAATGTTACTTTTTAAAAACTAACTTATCATTATTTTGTGTAAGATATCACTTTACAGTCGACATTTCAGTCTAAATGACTGCTTATAGATAAATGTCGGCTTTTTGTCAGATGTGGCTGAACTCGCAAACGGGATTCATAAATTGGCATGACAAATGTCATGAAATCTGCAGATTTAGTCACTGGATGAAAACGTGTAAATACCATCCCTCCGCCCCTCAAATTAACGTTATATTGAGAAACGTTGTTAGTCAGGTTGCTAGTTAGTAACTTAATAGCTAACGTTATACAGGCATTGAGCACAGAAGTCAGTGACCTTTCCACAGTCTGTGTGGAAGCTTAAACGCACAGAGATGTTAGTCTTGTGTATAGAGCAATTGGGACAGTGAACTTTACTGTTGTACGTTATTCTAGCAAGCTTTGAGGTGTTTCAAATTGGTTTGCATGTAAAGTTTCTGTTCTTAGACTTCTTTAAAACTAAAAGTCTGTGACGTATCAAAATGTGCTTGTCCAATTTTCAAACATTAACAACGAACACCCATCCGAGGCAACGAAAAAATTCCATGTTACTTACGGAAGAAATATCAGGCAGATCTTGCCTCCAGTGTGGAGAAACCAGACAACCCCAATTTCCAGGGACAGTCCCCGATTATGAGAGTAAAATTAGGTCAAGTCAATAGTATCAAATGCTGTCGTTGATAGGTTGGGAGCAGGGTTGGGAGCAGGGCCTCAAAACAACACAGATCGTTTAGAAGAAGTTGGTGACAGAGAAGTCAGTAAGAAGCAGTATTGAATCAGCAGAGATGATTGCAGAGGATGTTGGCAGAAGAAGCAAATGAGTTAGGCCAGCTCAGGCTTTCTTCATTCTGTCGAAGTCCAACTTCTGTACGCTTTTGTTTTGCACACTAACATATTAGCTATACCATAATAGGAAATTAAGGCTCACTTTTTGGTAGCATTGATAATATTCATTATGGACAAATTATGTTATAAAAAAAAAAAAACTGAGAATCTTACAGGGTTCCCACGGGTCCTTGAAATCCTTGAAAGTTTGTGATTTTGTAAAAATAAGTTCAAGGCCCTGGAAAGTTTTTGAAAATAGGCATAAAAAGACACCATCCTTGAAAGTTTTTGAATATTTTTGGTGGTTTTGCATCAATTTTGCATGTGTCATTATTGTTCTTTTAAAATTACATAAATTCTGCTGGTGCTACACTGACCTTTTATTTAATTCAAGTTTGTTTGTTTAACAGATTTTATTGCCATTCATTAGAGAGATTCATTTGGTACTTCATTCTTGTATTTCCTGTTCACATGTAGGCTACAGGAAATCTGTTTACAAGAGTCTATGAGTTAGGCCTAATGACAAGATCTAAAAATATTTCACATTTGACTGCAGGTTATATGGCTCCTTATCCCAAATGAAATGTGGTGTTTCAATTGGTGCATGATGAAATTATATCACTCTCTCTGATTCTCAATACTGAGGTCTTCAGATAGAAGTCTGTAGACGTAGTCCCCCCCAGTTCTTCATAGCTTGGACATACGGAAACGGTCAAGAGAAAGCGTACGTCTGTGATACAGTACGTATCACAGACTAATTACACTATATAAAAATAGCAGGGTGCAGCTGGTAATGCATCAACCAGGATTCAAACCGCCAACTCTCTGCCCCAAAGCCTGTGTTCTCACCAGGTGAGCCACCAAACCACCTCAGGTACCCAAGCACCACAGGGCCCCCTTCTCCCAGACTTTAATTCAGACATGAGAAAAGACTGGTTATGAGTTATCCGGGATTCAAACCACCAACTCTCTGCACATAACCCTGCGCTCTCACCGGGTGAGCCACCAGACTGCCATAGGTACTAAAGCTTTAACATTTACATTCTTGCATTTAGCAGATGCTTTTATCCAAAGCGACTTACAAAAGAGGATAAAAATCAAGCACCACAAGGCCCCTTTCTCCCAGACTTTAGTAATTCAGACACAATTGGTAATTTCAGAAAAGATTGGTTATGAGTTACCCAGGATTCAAACCACCAACTCTCTGCAGGAAAGCCTGTGTTCTTACCAGATAAGCCACCAAACGTAAAGCAGCACCACAGGGCCCCCTTCTCCCAGACTTTACTAATTCAGACATGTATGTGCACACACACACACACACTCACAGGTTGTCGGGTACTCTGAAGCCACTAGTTTAGTCTACCTCTGTTAAGTAAGCTTTAACTTATTTAAATTCACTTGAATGCAGGAAAGGACATTTTAGGACATTTTAAAATTTTCTGGGGGAGGGCAGATCACAGCCCCCACCATGCAAATATTTCTGTGAAATGATAAAGAACAAATTAAATGACAAAGCAGACTGAAAACTAGCAAAGGGAGTCAGGAAGACGAAAATAATGATGATAACACTAGTTTTACATGTTGGATAAGCCTACATATCCGACTGAAGTTGGCAATTCTCTCATGTGTTGTCGATATATATATATATATATATATTTATATATATATATATATATATATATATACACACACACACACACAAGTTCAAAATAATATTAAAATTGTTAACACATTCAGTGGTAGCAGTAGGTAATGCTGCCCCGTGTGGTCCTTGAATTTGAGAAAATTGGTCCTGGAAAGTCCTTGAAAGGTCCTTGAATTTGAAGTTAACCAAAGTGTGGGAACCCTGATCTTAGCATTTACCCCTTTAAATATTGTTTTAATGGTCTGTTGATTAATCTTGAATGGATAGCCTTGTTGTCTCACAATAATAAAATATCTCAGATTTTTTTCAATGTGGTGGAAACAGGCTTCTATAATTAGGGCTAAAAAGAGGTGAATTTCCAGTACATTTTGAAACTGTCCATGGAAACCTTTTGGGGAGTTTTCCAGGGACAGGCCCCGATTATGAGGGTAAAATTAGGTCAAGTTCATACCAAGTACTGTTGTGGATAGGGGTTGGGAGCAGGGCCTCAAAACTGAATAGCCCAGATCCCAACACAGATCTTTTAGAAGAAGTTGGTGACAGAGAAGTCAGTAAGAAGCAGCGGTGAATCACTAGAGATGATTGTGGAGTATATTTACAGAAGAAGCAAATGAGTTAGGCCAGCCTTGAGGCAATTCACACTTTACAGAGCATTATGTGCATGAACAAAGAAGAAATATTTTTTCTTCCCTCCCAGAATAAATAATACATTTAGTTAAACGTTAAGACATTTGTGATTTTTTTTCATTGAACTTAAAAGTGCTTGTGAACATAGATTTGATTTTTGCAAATCAGAAACTAACCTTAAAGCCTCTATGTGTAGGATCGTATCAGAATTCCCCATCTATCGGCGAAGTGGTATACTGCATACGTTTGAATAAAATGTATTAGCCCTCCCCTTCCCACAATCCTAATTTCTTGCTACGGAGGCCGAACGCTCGCTCGCTCGGTCGCTCTTATCTCAGTTTCTGCTACTCAGTCTCTGAGCGGAAACGCGAAAGGTGGAGCTGAATATACGATACTGCTCTCCCCTACAAGAACCCGTACTTTTGAAAATGGCGGCGCAAAATGGATATTCTTCTTTGGTCCCCAGCCATATCTATATGTAAATGGAAATTACCAAGTTTGCCGGAACACTACAATTTATTCATGGAGGTAATTGCCATTGTTTTAAATTATATTTTTAAAATAAAAAATATATTTTTGATAAAAGACGAAGATAAATAGAAGATAAATCCTACACATAGAGGCTTTAAATAGCAAAAACATACATATTCATGAAAATGAATTACCTAAACCAATAGTCTGATCAACCCATAGCCCTATTGTTCATGCCTAAGAATGAAAATATGTGGCACTACATAGATCAAATAGGGAAATGTCATCCAGACTTACTGGGCTACAAATTATTGTCTCTGTTCTGAGTTGTACCCATTGTTGTCAATCTTATATCTGACATGGATCAATAGTTTGCAACCTTAAGGAAAAGGAATAGGCTATTGGCTAACTGATAACTAATCAAAAATGTTACCCTTATTCCTGTTAATTCCCACAAATTACTGAAAATTCTCATAAATTCCCAATAATTCCCACAGAAAATGAAAATGTTAAGATTTTGCATTCCTATTCATAATAATGATATGGCATACATGTAGTCCTGTTGTTAATTAGCCTGGGCCCATCCATACTTCCTGTGACGCTACATTCAATTTCGCGAGCAAGTCAGTCTGGCCAGGCTGCCGATTCAGAGGAATTATTATCCCAAACTCGAGGGCACCAATGAGAAACGAGCTTGAACGAGACTGAGTGGTCTGATTGGTTGTAGATTCTGACTGCCGCCGGTTAAGCCCGCCTCCCAGAATTCGGTTAGTATCGTAGAATGGCCAGACTAAGCTCTTATGAGCTTTATAGTCGCTCTAGCCTGGCTAGTTGTTAATGGGTGAACTCCCCAAACATATTTGAAATTGTTGGCCTGCCACAAAATCCAAATGGTATTGCTCAGTCTTAATGTATTTTCTACATTAGGATGACTGAACAGAAGTTATTGGCTGTTGCATTTATTAAACACTGTGATTAAATGCATGGGTTCAAGTCCAGGTCGGTTGTCATTAAAAAGCACTAATCACAGAACTAAACCCAGCTGTCTGAACGAAGAGACTGACGCAAATTATCTCTCTGTTAATTATTTAGCAATACCGGTGGATTCTGTTTTTAGCCTTTGGTTTGATGCAGGTCTTGTGTTTCAATGTGCACTGTCCCACAGGAAATGGTCCCCTTTGGTTCCTGCAACCTAAGTGGATGTGTTCAACATGAGAGTTTATCTGTGCCACAGACACTGGCTACAGAATGGAATAGTTTTTCATGTTTGTGGTTGTGTGTCCTGTTGCAGTTTCAGCTCGGGGAGAGATCATGACTTCATATCCCAACTGTGTGCTGAAACAAAAGAAACCTTACTGAAATCGTACCTAATTAAACAAACACACACATTCACACTCATGTGTGTCTACACAGACAGAACACAACATTGTTGTCATTGTCTTTGTCTATGCATGGGACCGTGAGAAATGTAATTTTGATTCCTTTGTACAGTAGGCTATAGTACATATGATGAAACTGACAGTAAAACAGACTTTGACCTTGAGATGTGCTTTGAATGGGACCTAAATGCAAAACAACAAGCAATTGATCCCAAGAAACAGGCCCCATCAAAGTCACACACAACATATAGGCCTGTGTTGTGGAACAAAAGTAGAATTGGAGAGCCAGAAGGACTGATGGAACCATGGCTAAGAGTTAGCAGGTGGGCCAAAAAGGCAGCCAAAGGGAAGTTGTAAACTGGTATTATAGCCAAGCATATTCAATTCACCTGCTATTATCCATCTTCAGGCTTTATCTGAAACGTCTGTGGTTGTGCTGTGTTGTGGCGACGGCCAGTGGGTTACCATATTCAATTAGGCCTCTCGGGCAGACATGGCGCATGCTGAACGGAAGCATTGCACAAATGACCTCTGAGCTATTTTGCTGCTAATAACGTTAGGATGTCGTGTTCAGATCTGCCTCAGCAGGTGGCTGCTTACCGATGACTGCCATTCAGGGCACAGCTTTTCCGCCCACTATGCACTTTGTCAAGCAAGTGCATTTGGCTTGATTTTGGTCTTGTGAAATGCAAAGCAACGAATATGCAAACAACATATGTGTGCTACATAAAATGAGCTTAGATCTATAATCTTCTGATGAACGTAAGGAGATCTGCATTTTCAATACTTTGGTACAGGCCACAGCAAACCTTGTAGTTCTGCATTGTGTCCATAGAGGGTGCTCTAATGCAAGCTTACACTCTGTTTCAGAATGGCGCAACCATCAGAGAGGACACCACGGCACGAGAAGCTTTGGTAAGACCTATTTATCTGAAATACTGGGCACTTTCATTTTATACTCTTCACTCTCTGAATGGGCCAATGTGTAGGGACTAAATGCACAGTATAAAAGAAAAAAAAATGCCTCCCAAAGATTACAATGATGAGAAACAAAGTATTGGAAGTCTGAGAAAGAAAAAAATATGTTTATATAAAAACTATGGTGAGTGCGTGTTTCTATAAAAATGATGGTGAGTGTTGGGTTTTGTTAAGCTGATGTTGAGGAATTGTTAAACAACAACTATACACATTGAACTTTTTTCTTTATTTATTATAGAGAATCCAAATAAAGTGAACTGTAAAAATATACTTTTCCACTTTTTACCAATATTGCCCTGAAAGAGCAGATTAAAAAAAAAACAACAAAAACAAAATGCTTGTTACCTACCTAGTAATTTAGAAGAGAAAATGAGCGGATCTGTTATTTAGGACCATTCATAATTTTGTTTTGTATGCTATAAAGTGTGTCAGTGTGACTCTTTGTCTTCGTACATTTACACTGTATTTAACTGTAAATCTCCACCTCGTAATTCTCTCATTTTGAGACAAATCTAGAGGCTCTGCCTGCATTGTGTTGATCGCGCTGCTGACATCTTTGTCATCTCTGGGTAATTAACTGTGCTATTGTTCCATGTGTCAATGTAATTTCACGCCATGCGTCATGTCTAACGGTGTTTAAAGCTCGCTCCTTAGCAGCGTAAAAAATGTAGATTATTAAGCCTCCTACTGTCGCTGGCAGGTTGAGGAGTCGCCTTCTCTTTTCTCCCCCTTTTCTTTTTCTGATGAGCTGCTCTTTCCCAGTTAAGTGGATTATTACATTGTGGGATAATTCATGTCACAAGGCATTATTTGGAGGAGGTGAATAATTGAAATTTGTGTCTGAAAGGATTTTATCTGGATGAGAGGAAGGGGGCCAGTGGCGGGGTTGAAGGGAGACTCTGAGCTTGTGTGAGAGTGTGACTGTGTGTGTGTATGTGTGTGTGGTGTGTGACAGGCAGGAGACACCAGTCATGTTAACAGGTTCTGACTCACCTTGGTCCATCAGTGTGCTCAGGCTGCATGTGTGCAGCTCCTGGGTGCGGCGCTTTGAGGCTGCGTTGGGCAGGGGAGCCTCTAACAGCTCCTTGGAGCTCCAGAATGATCAGACTTGAAGCTCCGAGCTCCAGAGTGCTGCACAGACCCCACGCCACCACACCACCCCTCCTCAGCACACCATCGAGCAATAGTTTCCTCAGCTTCTGTGGTGCTTGCCTACAGGGCTGGAGTACACTCATTCACTCTTAAACACATTTACACACACAAACATACACACTCTCTTACACACACACATGTACACATACTTACTAGTTTCATTCTTGTATTCTAGTATTGGTTTCATTATTATAATGTAGTATTCACCCCTAAACCCCCCAGCATACTTGCAACACACACACACACATTAACACATACACATGTCCACACTTCTTGATTTCATTCTTATATTCCAGTATACACCCCCACAATCTCCCCACACACCCTGAAACACACACACACACACACACACACACACACACACACACACACACACAGACATATACACACATACGGTTTAATCCTTTCACTCAGTCAATCCCACTGCTCTCTATATTTCTCTCCTACTCTCTCTTTCCTCTTGTCTCCCAATCTCTGCTCCTTCTACCCTTCTGTCTCATCCTGCCTTCTTTCTCCTGTCGTTCTCACCCGCCCCCCCTCCCCTCTTGCATCATTCTATCTACTGTCTTCTTCCAGTGACCCCTAGGCCTTGACAAACAAGCTGCTCTGTGTATCTACCCTCTTCATAATCGCTGTTTGTTTGCAGATGCTACCTGGACAGTCCCCCCAAAGTTCAAAGATGCCGAGCTGCTCATTTTAGGAATGAAAACGGCAAGCAGACCTTTTAACCCTGTCTGCTAGTTCATGCATTATTGATCATCTCTGGCTCCATGGCATACTATTCCCGTGTGTGTTTGTGTGTGTGTGTGTCAGTCAGTCAGTCTGTGTGTGTGTGTGTGTGTGTGTGTGTGTGTGTGTGTGTGTGTGTGATGGAGAGAGAGGGCGATAACTGCTGCTGTGTTGCCTTGGTAGCAACGGCGTTGCCAACTGCCAACAGCGTTGGCCTAGTAGCTACGTCGGCTCACACACCGTCACTGCTCAACCTCCAGTGAAAGGTTCAAAATAGAAGGTGGACTGTGTGTTCGTGTGTGTGTTTGGAGAGGGGCATCCAGTTTACACAGGGAGAAGAGAAATGCAGGCATGGTGTTTGGAGGTGGGTAAATTGGGGGGGGGGGGGGGGGTTATGGGGGGGGGGGGAGGGCTGGAGGGGAGGAGCGAGAAGAACATCCCGGTCTCGCAGCAACTTCAAAAGCTCCCCCTTCCCCAGGATATTAAGCGACTGTGATGAAAAATTTAGCGAGCGTTAAATAAGGCGCTTTGAAGTGATCTGTTTTGGCTCAGCAGTCTCTGAATTTCCGGAGCTCCCTCTGCTATCACCACCACAGTGGAGGAGGAGAACAGGGAGCGAGGGGGGGGGGGGGGGAGTGAAGGAAAAATTGCACCAAGCTTAGAAATCGGGGGCTGGCTGACAAGATGCCAACATTACCGCTGCAGCCAGTGGCATCACTCAGGAGAACTCCCTCTTTCCCTCTTTCTGACTTCCGTCCTCACTCTGCCGTTCTCTGAAACGCGCACCCTTGTTTCGTCTTATTGTCATTCTCCCACTCAGTTCACTTTTCCCCCTTTCTTCCCTCTTTGCTGTCATTCCTGGCCCCCAAGTCATAAAAGCCATCTGTTGCTCATCTGGTCGTTTTTTGAAAATAAAATACCAGCTCAGGATGGGTGGTGGTGGTGGAGGAGCCTCTCTCTCTCTCTCTCTCTGTGTAACTCAATATCAGGATATGTCTGATGGGCTCTTAACAATAAAACCTGACAGCGCTCTACCTCCTTTGTGTTCCCAGGGTTCATGAATAGGACCGGGCCAAGTGCCGAGAGACAGCATTTTACTTTTGTTGTCATTTTGGGGTTTCAGAAAAGTTAATTATTCAGCGAGTGCAGTGCGGTAACAACTCCAAAAAGGCTTCTTCTGCATCTGTCGGAAACTGGGCTACAATTTACTTTGTCAAGGGAACTATGCTTGAGCACTTTTTTTTTCTTTACTTTTTTTGTATTCCTTTTTGTTCATTAGTTTAATTGTAATTGTAATCCTTTATTGCAGCTGTCTGCAGTAAAGAAGAGTTACTGCTGGCACGGGGGCATGAAACACTGATATATTTCATGGTTATTGAATAAGACAGTCACTAGGTGGCAGCGAGTAGCTCTAATCCTCTCTAGTGTCATTGTCAGGTTAATGTGTTTGTGTGATTTTTTTTCATTTTTATTTTACAAAAATACGATGGCAATTTTCCACATTGTTACGTTATACAGGATTATATTTAATTTTATTACGGTGTTTTTTCATCATGTTTTAAGATACAAGTCTTGAAAATAATTCAAATTTTAAATTGTGTGCTTGTGGCAGGACTCAAGACATGTCCACATAAGAATGACATGAGTTTGTCATAAGCATGTCGTGATATGCATCATGGACACTGATGACACTACATTAATGTTTATGACTTGGTCATTAAGTGTAATTTGTGCTGTTTATTGTAAGGTTGGATACTATTGGAATACAGGTTTTAGAGTGTCTATCTTTGTAGACACTGTCAAGTAAAGTCTTACTTAATTGTTTTTATTTGTATTTATTTTTTTTTTTTATTTGTGTTATTTGTGCATGTGATGGACATGATGTTTTAGGTTGTTGCCGGAGTGTGGTGCTGGCAATAGGGCAGACAATGAGGCATGGAATAATGGGCACTAATGATGGCTTGTGGAGATAGGTCGTATTGTATTGCCACCAATATTGCATTGGTGTTCCTCATCTTGATAACGTTGTCAAGATGCATTAAGGGATATAGATGACGTTGGGTAGGTGGGTAGCATAGGTGGGTAGCATAGCATATGTGTACGAAAAACAAAGGTGCAGATTAAACTGCTGATGACAAAAAAAAAAAAAATGTAGGCCGCCCTTTTGTGTGTGTGTGTGTATATCGGCTATTTTAATATTGTCTTTTAGATAGTTATTGAAAAAAATGCCAAGTCATGTTACAATTTTAAATTCACACCCTTAAAGTTAGTCTTGTACATCCCAATTGTTTCTATGGGGACAAGTGACTACTAAGTTGCATCATATATGATTAAAAAAAAACATTTTAGTCAATGACCAAAGAAAAGCAAGATTGGAATGGCAAAAGTGTATTGGAATAGTTGTCTTTTCATGGAATGCTTCTTTATAAAGACTTTTTGTGTGCTGCGTTGTGTGACTAAACATCTAGCAAACTCTAGGGTTTCATTGTGTTGTTGTGTCCTTGTTGTGGTCTTGGCCCTGTCTGATCCAGTAGGTAAGCTGCCTTCTTCAGTTTCTCTGAGACAGTCAGCCAGAGAGACACCTGAGTCCGCTTGGAGAGGAGGCTGTGTGGCGCTTGAGTCCAGCCTAATGATGTGTTGTTGAGCTCTCGGAGTCGATGGTTAATGACACAGGAAGGGCCTGCTGTTTTATTGTTGCTGTGTTGCACTTTTTCCTCGCGTCCTCTTCCCTCTCTCTCTCTCTCTCTCTCTCTCTCTCTCCGCTCTCCTCTCTCATCCCTCACTTCCCCCACTCCTGCCTCCTTAGAGGTCTCCGTATGAATTCTCCCTGTCACGTCCAAGGACACACCGAGCAGGGTCAGCTAATTGCTTTTATGATTATGATTTCACGTCAGATTTATCGTGCGTGCTCTGTGCACTTTTCTTGAGGTCCGCCGGCGACCTGGCCTGAGAAAATGAGTTTGGAGTGCGGCGGCTTGGACTTCTCATTTCAGTGTGGTTTGCACTTTTGAAGTCAGTGTGCCACAATAGAGGTGAATCACCAAAGACCTTTTTTGTGTGTGTGTGTTTTTTTTTTTTTATTTGTCTTTTAGTTTTTTTTTTGTTTTGTTTTTTTGACTGGGCTTGAAAGCGTTGTATATCAATCTTTGCTTGTGCATAATCCTGTTAAGATCTGGGCTGTTTACTGGAATAAAATGTGATTAATTGTTTCACTGGGCAGTGACACAAAGCTGCATTCACGAGTTTGCCTTTGAACTTGTTTGAGAAGGAAAAAAACAGTGAAAGGGCAAATATTAGTCCATAGTGTATTCTCACATTTCATCTCTAACTGTGTGATGCCTTTCTGAGTCTCAGAATTCCTGTATTTGCCTTTTCTGTACTTGGCAAATGTTGCTCTTTTTGATGTTGACAGTGTCTCTGGAATCCCCCCCCCCCCCCCCCCCCCCTGCCCTCCTCGCTCTTTGAAAAGGATGAGTCGATAAAGACGACTGGGCTCCAGATTTCATTATTCTGTGGTTTCTCTCTCTGATGTGTTCTGTTGGACCAGATCACCAGGGCCTGCTCCCCAGAGGCACAATTTAGCAGATTTACGGCCGGATATCTTCCCACATGAAAAGGCCATTTCTTCCCTTATTTCATACTGCCGGGGACAATTTTCATTCATAATCTGCATGGTGGCTAGAGCCTGCAGTACAGAGGGCCCTTTTCAGCATGGAGGCTCCGCTGAGGTAGTATGCCCTGAGTCCTTATAGGTAATTGAGTGCCATGAGAGCGTAACATGCAAGCCTTCTTGCGTTTGACCCGAAAATGCAGTGCAGAAAATGTTGTTCCGTTAGAATTTGTTTGTATTTTAAATTGGCCAAAACCAAGATTAGATAGTCATTTGACATGGCGTGTTGCTGTGAATACAGAAAATGATATGGGTTGGCCAAACCCAACAATAAAAGAGTCAGTTTGTCATGGGAAAATGTTTAGTCTTCTTATTATTGTTGCGCTCATGTAAATTAGAATTCCCAAAAATGTTTGCTACTATTGGTTGAACACGCCATCTCTTTTTTTTATGTAAAGAGAGTCGTCTGCCCACAAAAATCTACATTGCAAAGTGTTTGAAAGCACTCTGGGAGGGTGTGCAATTACACATGCTCCAGGGGAGATTTAAAATGAGTCAGATGAACTCCACATTAAGCTGAGGTGAAGGTCACAAGGGCTCTCCTCCTCACGCGCACACACACATGCACGCAAACACACACACAGACACACACACACAACAACAGTGACGTATTGGTCATCAATGCTTTGAATGCTGTGATCTGACACATTGCACGTGCTTACTCCAAGGTCGGCCTGCATTTTGATTTTCAGAATGTAAATATGCTCATTTTTCTTTGCGGTTCAAACTGACAGTTACTACTGTAGAACCTAGCCAGTCCTGTAATGATTCTCTGATGAAATAGCCCTAAAGCCTTGAAGACCTCTGAATATTGCTTTAGAGAAGACATTGTTCGCCTCTGAATTTATATGTTTTGCACATGATAAACTGGAAAATTGATGTTCCCTTGTCCAGACACCCCTAGATCCCATGAAATAATGAGTGGCAGTTTTATCTCTAATCACAAAGTAAAGCATGCCTTTGACCCACCATCTTCTGTTTAGGCTACCGCCCCAAGATGCTCGGGGGGCCTCAACTACACACTACATCTTTGTCAGCCGAAGACATCAACCACTACTTACACATGCTGCTGCCTCCGAGTTATATGCTTCCTATTGTTCTGTCTGCACCACTTAACCTTTGCACTACTCTTGTGAATGGGTTCACTGAATGGTCTAAATGTGTTTTAAAGAGGAAGACCCTGATTGCTGCTTTGGAGCACTTGCAAAATGAGAAGTCCTGGAGGCAAGCTGCTGGTGGCCCTGGGCTCATTCACCCATATGGCTCACTCCTAGCCTGACAGGTGTTGCACAGGCCTGGTTCTGCAGACAAGAGAAGGCTGCAGTGCCAAAGGGTTTGGGGTCCCCGGTGCAACACAGAGGAAGATTTTTCCAAATAATGCTTCCCTACCTCCATCCAAGCAATTGATGCTGACCAGGACTGAATGGCTCGCTGGACAAGGCTGGCCTTCCCCTTTGGAACACGTGATGCTTCCGAGTTTGAACGAAATGTCGGCGTCCCCCCCGGGAAGGTCCAATTAGATTTGTCAGGCGAGTCAGAAGCCATCAGGCCATCAGTCCTGGGGGGGTGAGTCAGACGGCCAGTGTGTCTGCACCGTTTCCCGGCTGATTCACCGTTTTTTTTCCCCCTTTCTTTCCCCTCTTCTGCCACCATGTCACCGTTGCCTGTACCCTTTGTGAGTTTTTGGCTTAGTGTGGTTGTGCCTAACATAAAAATCATGGCTTCAAGCATGTGTTGGGCCCGGCATGATAGATGTTTGGAAAGAATGGTGTTTATCACATCAATCACTCACCCAGTGGCTGATAGGAACACAGGTTCTCTCTCCCTCCCAGGATGTGAGGTGGCACGCACCAGAGGTGAACAGTGGATTCATGCCTATTAAAGCCCTTACACTTCAGCTTCAGTCAGCACGATTTTGATAGACGATGGCTAATGTTTCTGGTTTGGTTTCTTGCAATCTTAGTTTTTTTTTTTGTTTTGTTTTTTTTTTTGCAGTTTTAAGCTTCCAGCTGCCACATGTCTTAATCATAAACGTTTTACAAGCACGCAAGTGTGTTTGTACCCTCTTGGCATGGAAAGCAACACAACCAGCCTTGGTGTAAGAACTACCAGCATAAGCAAAAGAAGCTTTGGCTCGGACTCCTATTAGTTCCTTTACAGCTGGGAAAAGATAGTTTCGGAGCTCTGAACTCATTTCCTTTAGGGCAGACTACGCCTTATCCGTCCCGTTTGCCTCATGGGGGTGCGTGTTCGCCGTTTGACCCTATAACAGTGGGTGTAATGTAAGCCTGGGAATTTGAATCTTGTCTTGAGAGGATGTCTTGCAATGTCCGGAGCGATTCCAGACACTTTTAAGGGAAAGTTTCTTTTTTCCCTCTCCTTCAGACTGTCATTTGCACTCTGTGATTATGCCAAATTCAATAAAATTTAATTTGTACTTAGACAATTCTGCTTCGCATTTAATCCTTCCAAATACATTAATATAAGCAATGTGTCAAGTACAGATCTATAATTTCCCATTTTTGCCTTCACTGTAACATACTCAAGCTGTGTCATAATGCTTTTTTCCTCAGATGATGGAAATATGACACCATTTTAATTACAGCCCTCGCTGTGTATATTTTTCCTACGCGCCTGGGAAAGGATTCTGTGCTGAACGGCCATTTACACCAGCCTGGCACTTTGTAATTACTTGTGTCTGATTTAAAGTTCACCCCCCTTTCGTCCTCCTTTGTATGTAGAAGGCGCGTTGTGGGGAGGAGAGGCTCGGTCCGCTGTGTGATTTGGTAGTCTCAGGGCTGCGGCAGGAGACGTTTCTACTGTCAGGCCTGCTCACATCACCTTGCAGCCAACTACCTCCCCCAACCGCACAACCAACCCCCTTCCACCAAACCCCCGGCTTCAGCCCCCACCAATGTCACTTTCAAGGCATAATTACCCAAGTTGTGTTGATTAGTATAAGAAGCAATTACGCTGGCGTTTTCACCACCACAAATGAGAGGCGCGACAGTCACTGATTGACAGGAAACAGGCCTGCCTTTATTAAGTAAATGACTATGGTAATTCAGGTACTGACACACCTAGTGTCTGATTTTTTTGTCCTTTTCTTTTTTTTCGTGGTTGCCGCTGGTGTCTCTACTGGTTTTGACAGGGACCCTATGATTTTAATGAAGAGGATGTGATTGAAGCGGCACGGAGCCCCTGCAAGCGGTTGGCCTGGGAGCGCTGGTTGCTGCAAGGAGGCCGGTGAGCAGAGGAACGCAAGCCTTTCCCTCCAAATGAGACAAAAAAGAGACGCACAAATGTTGAATCCTCTGATATTTTTCCACCCCCTCACCACCCCTCTTTCTCTCGCTCCTGAATGATCAAAACAAAGCTCAGAAAAAAGGGAAGAGAGATTAAAAATAAGGCTGCAATGCGATGTGAAGGCAACACGTCTCCTCTTCCTGTTTTACATGTTTTCTCGTTTTTACTGCTTGCGAGTATTTTCAGAGGTCTAAATATCAGAGGAAAAAATGATTTGTAATTGACACGTAGGGAATGTTCTTTATCTGCCTTCCCAGTAAGTTATTAGCAGTTAATTCAGCTGCCAACTCCCCTGCAGCGCCAGTTATTTGTTTAAATGGTGGGATTCCCATGATGCATCTGTAACTACAGCAGTGTAAAATGCTTCTCTCTATAATTATTGAACATTACACGCTGGCTTATGGTGGTTATCGGTCCAGGAGCATGAGCTGGGGAACGAGGGATGTCATTTATACATGAATGAGACATTTTTTTGAGGGAAGCCTGACTTTAGGGTCCCAGGGAATTTCATTTTTGCTGTGTCCTTTGATTTGATTTCTTTTTTTTTTCGCAACTGCTTTACAACAGGTAGGACCCATAGTAGCCAGTCAAGAACTTTTAAGGTCTCGCTCAGCTGATGTCTTTTTCTGAGCTCTGCATAATACTCCTTGTTATTTCACCTTGAAGCATACAAGTCCTAATTTAGTTATCAGTTGACTTAATTAAAAATATCTCCATTGCACACATTTCTAGTTTTATCGTCTGTGCTCCTTCCTTGTTGTTCTGAAGCACATTGCCATGCAGCTTATGCATTTGATTCAAGATTCTGTGACCACTTCCATGCAACTCTAAAACTAAGCAATAAATTTGGTGTATTTGGCATGCCTGTACACACACACACACACACACACACACACACACACACGCACACACGCATCGTCACACAAACGCATGCATGAAGTCACTCACTGGACTCCTTGGAAAAACCCTCTCTCTACAGAGTGAGAGTGCCAACCTCCCAGGAGCCCAACATGTGATGCATAAATATAATACCGTCATTTGCACTAGCACTAACAACACTAGGCCTGCCATAATTTACTGGACATGAATTGAGTGAGTGCTGCATTGTGGAAAAGCTTGGAGTGGCCCAAACCTTCATTTGTCACCTCTAATAAATGTTGCCATGTAAATTATGAAGTTCTGCTTCAGATGTAAATGCACTTTATTTCAGTCCCTTAATGCAAAAGGCCTCCCCCCTCCAATACATTAAGATAGGGGGTGGGTGGGGGGGTCGGAAGAAGGATCTAAACATAAAAATTCTCTCAGTTTTTCTTAATCAATAATAAGCTCAAAAGATGGTAGATGGTTGTGGGGGTGAACATTATAAAATATTCGAAGTCAAGTTAATAAATTATTGCCGGAAAAAGCGGCTTGTACACTAAAAATGTAAATACATTAATGTTATTAATAATGCAGTGACTAATAGATCTTTCAGGCCTGTAATAGCAGTTTAATGGAATATGACAGCAAGAATATATTACACTTCTTACATTTAGTCGGCCCGGCGCAGGACATTTATCAGTGCTTTTTGAAACATACTATTTTGATTATTTTGTTCGACTAATTGCTTCTCACTCCCTGTCCGCCACCCCATCGCTCTGCCTCGCTAAAAGAGAGGGGGGAAAAATAACATGTAATAGATATTAATTAATACTTGTCAGTTTTTGCTAGTTTGATGAAAACGAATGAAAGGGAGATGCTAATTGGGTTTATGTTTCGCACAGTGTGGCAACCCGAGATTATGCCTTTATCAGGCCTATCTAGGGGGGAGCTTGGTGCTCTGTCAAGCAGGAATTATACCAGCTCCACCACAACCACTGCACAGGGGTGGGGGTAGGAGTAACAAAACTTTGGAGGGTGAGAGAGAAAAAAATGTCCTTAATGACGGAGCGAAACTTTGCAGCTCGCCTTCACAGGGAAGGTTTTGTCCCCTAATTAGGCAGCCTGAATGGATATGCTTGGCACAGAAATTGACCACTCAACTGTACTCCAGTGTTTCAACTGTTGACTTTTTGCACTGCAGTTGATATTCAGCCCTATTCAGTTCACTTCTATAGTGTCTATTTTATGTGTAGGCTACCATCTTTCTTTCTTTCTTTCTCTCTTTCTTTCTTTCTTTCTTTCTTTCTCTCTCTCTCTCTCTCTTTCTTTCATTCTTTCTTTCTTTTTCTTTCTCTGTATCTCTGTGTCTATACACATTCTACACTGTCTACACAGACACATCCATATATACAATCACTGTACCTGTTTGTGTCCCTCCTGGCCTATTTTCCAATCACCTGTTGCTGCCTCCTGCTTGAGCACTAGGGGCTGCTGGAGACTGCTGTGTGCTTACCTGCTGTGCAGAGAGACCGGGCTGCTTTTTCCCCCTTACCTGCCACCCTACCTATCTGCCTGTCTGGTTGGTTGTCTGTATGTCTGTTTCTCAGCTCAAGTCAGTTCTATACTCAAACCGGGAGCAGGCTGCCACCACAGGTGTGTGTGTGTGTGTGTGTGTGTGTGTGTGTGTACACAAGAAATGAATGGATAGACTGTAATAGTAATGGAATTTGGAAATAAATTGGAGTAGCTGTATAACACCTATGTTATAGTACTTGCACAAGCCATGGAGGATGTATAATGGTCGACTGAATGGGTGATGACTGCTTTTTTTTTTATTTCAGTGAGGCTTGTCAATCTGTTTGGTCATGTGATCCCAGTATTTTGAGGCCATGGGCTGATGTCACGTCTCAGGCTTGTGTGAAGGATTTTTTTTTTTTTCCAGGTGCTTTCCCTTCCTTTCCGGGTCTCTCTGCTCACCTGTGCAGCTGTCAGCACAGGTGAGGCTGTCTCTGGCAGAGGCTTTGTGGCCCAGGGCACAGTGGTGTGCTGCGCTGGTGCTTTTGACTATATTTTGAGCAGCAGGTAATAACAGGACCGTGAGCCATCATTACACAGCGACACATATGTAAGTCTACTTGACAGTTGGCCAGTGTACAGTTGCATGATAACAGACACCTGTTTATTAACGGCGCACACACACACACAGGGTTTTATTGTCGCACAAAAATCTCCCCAGCCAACTTACCCCTGTTTGTTTTCTCACTTATAGATGTGAGTATCTGTGGTTTATTAAAATAAAAATCTGATCTTGAGATGATCTTATTGCTTTAATTTTGTTCATTCATTTATGTTCAAATTTCTGCTTTTTGGTAGGTGCTAAAGGAACTGTTTTGTTTCTGTGGTGGATACATGTATTTGTGCTTGTTCCATTTTTGTTTTGTTTTCAGATGTACAGAAAAACTGAGATGTTTGCATGTCAGGGTGGCTTCACAGAATCTGGGCTGAAAGGAAGGCGAGTGTGTGTGAATTTAGGCCTCATAAACCACCATTGGTTGCAGAACGGCTCATCGCTCATTGTGTGTGTGTGTGTGTTTTGGTAGATAGTAGGCTACTTCTGCTTTTCGGCAAAGTCTAACCATTTTGGAGAATTTGCGTGACTGAGTGGTTCATGGAATTGGAATTGCTGCCGAGATTGAAATGTACTGTACTGTCAGATAATAGTTTAGTAAATAATGTATTAATAACTCAAAACTCACTGCTCTACACCTCGTACATTCATGTCTCTCCACTTTTTACACACACGTGAACATGGTCTCTTTCTTTTCAGAGATGTCCTGGTTATAGTTCTCTGGCTACACACACACACACACACACATACTTGCACATGCAAGCATATGCATTTCTGTCTTCAATCTGTCTTTTAAGTGTGTAAGGGGACATTTAAGTGATCACTCATTCATACACACGAACACTTACATTCTCTCTGTCTCTCTCTCTCTCTCTCTCTCTCTCTCTCTCTCTCACTCACACTCACACACACACACACACGTCCTTGCTCCTCTGTCTTTGCTCTCTCCTCAAGTGTGTGTGGGGACATTTAGGTGATCAGGGTGAGGACCATAGTGCTTGTGGAAGTAGGTGAGGGGAGAAGGGAGGTTGGGGTGGGGGGCAGCCTGAATGTGCCTGTCCCCTGGGAATACGCAGAGTGGCATTGTCATGTGTTTTTCAGAGTCAAGGTCGGCAGAGAATGTCAGAACAGGTGTGTGTCTGTCACCAGCTGCCCCCTTCACCCCCCTCACACACACACACACACACACACACACACACACTGCCAGCCCAGCCCCTCTGCTCTGCTCTCACGCACCCTCACGGTCACATTGGAGGGGATTCTGCTGCCGCCCCCCAGCACCCCCTCCCTGTGGTCCATTCTCCCCCAAAATCCACTCCACACCACCACCTACTTCTGGACCTTTTTGACCCTCACGACGGCCACAGTAGATCTCCTTCCACACATGTGCGTACCATGTCTTTACTATACCACAGTCCCCGGCAAGCAGTCTTTGCCTTTTGCATGTCTGTCTCTAATAATATTACGTTGTAGGGAAATGCATTCCTTTTCTACCTCCCCTCGAGTTAAACGATTTAAAAACTTTCTTCAGTTCATCCAGCTGTTTTCCGAGCCTGACGGTAGCACTTTGTGCTTCAGCCTGGCATAGATCATTGAATCAGATTAAAGTGCTCAGATTTGCTCTTAACTGTTTTTCTAATTAAAACTGGGAGCTTTTGCAGTTGCAAAATTTACTAATACCAACAGGAAATAAATATGGTGATTTGATTTTCTAGGCTGATATGATATGGCACTACACCATACTATACTATACTATACTTATTTCTGCATAGTTATTTTTCAAAGTTTGAGAATGGCTCGATGAACTAGTGAAAGGTAAATCTCTTGTTCAACTGAATGGAAAGGGGAAAACTAGCGATTGCCCCAAATTGTGGTGTATCCCTTTAAGCACGGGGAAACAGTATAGGTTTGTTCAACCTGCTGGCATGATCTAAGGTGCAAACGTTCTTTTCTCACTAATTGCAGATGTTTTTTTTTTCTTGGTCGTGATGTTTTTCTTCTGTCAAGTCAGGTTGATAATTGTCAAGGAATGCAGGTTTGGGTAAAGCTCTCCCATTAGATTCATATCTCCCCAGTCGGGGAACGTGTGCTTGGATGGGTGGCACCTCGACTGCAGACATGCTCTGGGCAAGTATGCTGTAAAACCTGTCGATTCTGGCTGAACGCAGTGGGAAAAAAAAGATGATCCTTTTAACAGACGTGCATTTTTCAGATTCTGTGGCCGCAGTTAAGTCACAGCAATGTTTGTTTCTCCGTCAACAGGCGTAAATCACTCCGCAGAGTTAGAGGCCTTGTGGATTTCAGCTCATCGTCGACATTTCAGGAGATTAATATAGTTTGGGTTTCGAAGTGATGACTGAAAATGTAAAGGCTACTGTGATTGATACTAATGCGGGTCAGGACCGTGTGGAATTCAGATTAGGGACCATAAACCTGAAACCCAGCTCCATTCGCCCAGCTGCCTCTACTGTAAGCTATGTCAATTACGGTTTCTCCCTGCGCAGAGATCAGAACCTTTTCTACCACAGAAAGGTAGAACACAACAAATTTCTAAAGATCTACTGTACATACAGCCAAAACCATGTCAGATCCTGATGCCTGGTCTGTTGTCTATTTTTTTTATGTGCCACCAATGATGGCAGAAGTAAGTGCATGAGGTATTGTCTGTCTGTGTGTGTGTGAAAAGAGAGGCCCTATTCAGCTCTGCCATTCCCTGATCCTGAGACCTGGTGATTTTCCACTGAGCAGTGCTTTAGACCGTGAGGTCCGGCGTCTCCATTGCTTCCTAATCACTTTTGACAGCATGTACTTAGAGACGGGGATCGGGCAGGCCGCTCCACAGCCAGTGCACTTGCTGCACCCACAGCCTTCCAGTAGATGGCGATATTCATCTTCTCTGTCTTGGCTCCTCCTTCTGTTAATCACAGGGACTTGTCTTGTCTGTCTCTTCAGCTTGCGCTCTCTCTCTTTCTGTCTCACTTTCTGTCCCTCTTTTAGTTTCTCTGTCTCTCTCCTCTCTCTTGAATGCCATTAGTCCAGTTTCTTTCTTACTCCTTTTTTTTCTCCCCCTCTTTCATTTTCTCTCTCTTTCTCTCTCTCTCATTCTCACTCTCTCTCTGCTTCTTGCCCTTCTCGCCACTGTGGCTGGCAGCGAGGGTCACCCTCTTAGCGGGTCGTGGCACTATTTCTCAGCCTTTTGAAGATGGCCAAACTGTTGATCCGAGACGTGTGATTAGCATCCTCAGATATTGAATGAGAAGGAATCTTGAGATGATAATGTCATCGGAATGTCACAATCTGTCTCCTGGCGGCCTGGGCCTCTATCCTCCAACCCCCCACCCCACCCCACCCCCCACCACACGCCACCCCCAGTGCCACACCGTGTGTGCCGATTGGATCAATTGATCACTGGCAGGCTCTCTCCTCTGCTCTCCTCCCACCAGTGCACCGCATGGCTTTCAGCCCGTCCGCAAATGAGGAGGCTGCTGTTCGGCCCAGTCCAAAAATCACAGCACAGGGCATTTGTGCCAGGATGGTTGTGGACCCAACGAACATCACCAGTGCCCAGTGATTATGATTGTGTGTGTGTCTGTTCACACGCATATGTGGGAGTGTGTGTGTGTGTGTGTGTGTGTGGGTGTGTGTGTGTGTGTTTCTGTGCGTATCCCTGTGAGGTTTCTGTGGTTTCTGTAGGTTTGTGTGTGTGTGTGTGTGTGTGTGTATTAGAGAGTAAGGGGAAAATACAAATGTCACTACGTTTGATTGTGACACTGAACTTGCAATCACGCTGCATTAGCACTCCTGTGCGCATGTGTTAAGTTCAGTTTAGAGGGGAAAATGGTGGGGGAGTGAGAGATAGAGATAAACAGACAGATGAATGAGTGAGAAGGAGGTAGAGAGAGAGAGAGAGAGAGAGAGAGAGAGAGAGACCTGTCAGTATTAGTTGCTTGTGACAGTGAGGCTCACCTCCGGTCTGCGAAACACAACTTGTGTGTGTGGTGCGCTCGCTCGGACACCCGCTCTGTGTTGTCGCCATTGGTGCTGTTTGCGTTTCGCCTCAATCAGCTAATTGAATATGACGGGTCATAGCAGCGCCTCAACCACCCACCCCCCTTACCCACCCCTGCTCTCATTCCTATGAAGGACAAGGAGCCATTGGCAGCCACGACATTGCCATTGTGTTTGTCTGTGTGCTGTTTATTTTATTTAGATTTTATATTAGTGTTATTCTTTGTTAAAGCAGGAACAACTGATTGAGATACACTACCATGTTTGCAACCACGTTTCCGCTTCTTGTAAAATTGTTCACAGGTACTGCTATGACGTCACCATGCTCTGCCAGTGTTTCACGTTCCAATGCTATGCATTGAGGGTAGCCTCCTTTAACAAAGTGTGCATGCGACGCAGACTTCAGGAAAGGGACTTACAATGGGTGCAAACGATTTCAGATTTTGACAGTGGGACACCACCAAACCCTCGCTAACTTTGTGCGAACGTGCATTTGTGTGTGAGTCCTTATGGGCAGACATTGAGACAAGACCATCATCTCTTCTTTTAAGTGGCCCTGCCTAGGGGGGCAGCAAATAAGTGGATGAAAGATTTTCAAATGACCTAGACGCATAAAACGCACAATATTAACACATACTGCTCACAGACATCCTAAATGTCAAGATAAACAGACTAATACATATTAAACACATACACATTTGAGATGTCAACATAGACAAACAGAGTTCTGGACAAGAAAAATAAAGAAAGGATAATAGAGAGATGTAAGGGTTATAAATTAAGGAAAACAATGACACTTCTCCTTCTGACCCCATTATTCATTATTATGTTCTTAGTCTGTGGCTTTAATACTGTATGTGTTTTCCTTATTATTTTTTTGTTTTGTCTATGCAGTCTTTTGTATCTTCCTTTAAACAATAGGCCCTAACTCTGGTTTGTGTGTGTAAATGTTTCCTGTATGGTGGGAGCATAAGGACAAAATGATGGCCTGCTGTTGTATATTGATGGGGCAATGATGATCTCTTTAACAATAAGAACCTGTTTGTTTATCAGAATGCATGGGTACATTAGTGTGCCTTTTTCCTCCTCTATTTATCTCTGTCTCTCCTTACTCTCTGTCCCATCCTGTGTGTGTGTGTGTGTGTGTGTGTGTGTGTGTGTGTGTCTGTTGGGGGTGTTTGTGTGGGCGTGTGTGTGGTGTGGTGTTTGCTTGTGTGTATGTACGTGTGTTGTGTTTGTGTGTGTGCTCGTTTTGGCCCTGCCCTCTTCACAGCTTTAAGACCTGTGGACCAGCCTGTCACTGAATGTCATCATTGACTGTTAGGGAAAAAAGGGCAGCAAAGCCTCAAATTACAGGAGAGCAGCACTGCATTAAAGAACAAAGGAGATCGATGCCAGTACATTACATTTTATGCGATTGGGGAAAAAAAAATCAACTAATTAAAATTGATTACTCTTGCTTTGTAAAAGTGTTTCAGAATTAAATTATAGTATGAAAACATTTTGACCAGTCAAGGAGCTGAGGAAGTATCCATTACTGAATTGCTGGGTAGAATGTTTGTGGTTGCAGAGTAAAGTGTGTGTTGTATTTGTATGCATGGGTTTTGTTTGTAAAATGTAACTGTGTGAGTGTATTCAGTGCACCATCCAGTGCACCAACTGTGTGGCGTTACAGTTAAATCCTCACTGACTTGTGTGAGGGTGCTTGTGAGTTAAAAAGCCATTTTAAAAGACTTCAAGTGATCAGAGTGAAAGGAAAACCCCTCATGTTTTTGTTGGCCTAGTGTTGAGAAGATGGGCTTTCAAACCACAGAAACGAACACCCAGCTGGTATGCTGGTATGCCTTTTCTCTGGGAATGGCTCATCCCTGCTGTTGATCGTTTTTCTTATTTTTTAAGTCCCGCGTAGGCAGAGATATTCATCCCTCAGTTCCAACTTGGGCTTGAGTGAGCCGCATCAGTGGCAAAGTCGCTGTGTAGTGCGCTATAAATAATTAGTGGTTAAAACAGAGCATTGAATATTGCCCCGTCATATGGCTCCACTTGTTAGTCCTGACCAGTGCCAGGCCTTTTTGATTTGTTTGGTCTCACAGAATGGGATATCAGCTTAAAGACCCTGAAACTATCCCTTAACAGTTTAGTCTCTTTCTTTCTCCCTCTCCCTCCCTGCCTCCCTCCTTCCCTCTCTCTTTTTCTCTCGTTCTCTCTGTCCTGTTGATTAAATATTGATATTTTTTCCTATATCAGTACTACAATGGGCACCTTCTCAGTAACCCGCTTTAAAGTGCAATGACATAAGATTCTTTGACGTGAGCAGGCTTAGTTTTTTTTGCTGATGGGGATGAGGGGAATGAAATATCCCACCATGATATTAGGGCAGTTTATTGGCTAGTTAGGATTATGACTTGAGATTAAGCTGTGTTAACACAAGTGTTTCCAGTTTTAAAAAAGAGCTTAGTACACTTAACTTGGTTCTATTGATTTTCTTTTTAAGAGGAACTATTTCACGTCTGTACTTGAAAATAGTGAGCCTTGAAATTACGGATTGGGAGCAGGATTGTGAAGGCAGATGCCTGTCTGGTTGTATGTTCTGTGTGTGTGTGTGTGTGTGTTTGAGGTGAAGATGAGTGAGACTGTGATAGACAGCTCTCACAGACCTGTCTTATCATGCCACCTGCACACACCCAAATAAACACACACTCACACATGTGTTCATCACATATGCATGTCTCTTGTTTATGTAGGTCTAAATAATGAAAGGTTTGTAGGAAGAGACGTGCCCACTGAGCAGCCTGCTAAGAGGATGTGTGTGTGTGTGTGTGTGCTTGTTTGCGACCGAGCGTGTGTGTCCGTTTTCTCCCAATCCTGTAAAAATTGCATAACGTGCAGTTGATGTAACGTTTCAGAGCTTTTTCGCCCACGGCGGCCAGTGTTGTCACACACGTGGGCACTGTCTGTTATTTTTAAACTGTCAATGAAGTTTTCCATCTGTTTTTTTCAGTCCACAGAAATGTTCTTTCTGACCTTTACTTTCAGAAGTTCAGAGCATTCAATAAAAATTGCCACCAACGTGATTTGAATATCAGCTGGCCCATCTGTTGTTGGGCTCTCGTCGTTCAATATAGACCGACTACCCGGAAAAGTGTTTATACTTTGTCATTAGTAATGGAATTTTTTTGCATAGACCCATGCATCATATTTGTGACCTTTATAAAAGTAGATTTGACTCTGTAAAGAAAGGCAGGTAAACTGATATCTTCGGTCTGATTTTTTCCAAGCCCTTTTTGCATTTTCCTTTTTTTTCTGGTGTTGTTGTCGACAGATTTTGCCAGTAGTTCACAGAGATGGCCCAGCTCAGACAAACCCAGCAGATAGGCCTGAAAGGTCTTTCTGCTAAGGAGAGTAAGGGCTGCAGTTTCATGATGTGTTGCATCATTTCCTCTATGTAACTGACAGCCTATTTATCTCTCTCTCTGTGTGTGTCCCTCTCTCTCTCTCTTTCACTCACTCACTCACTTGCTCACTCACACAAACGTGCACATGTACACACATGTGTACACAGACACTGTCTCTCACTCTTTTTTCTCACTGATACTCTTTCACACACACACACACACACACACACACACACACACACACACACACACTAGTTGGCTCCGAGCTCCGACTGCCGTGTCATTTTCTTCTCCCGTCACTCCCCCAAAGGACCCGCTCCCTCTCGAAAAGGTTGCCCCCGAGTGGAAAAGATGTCATAATTAGCAGGGCCTTTAAAGGTGTACCCTTAAAAGATTAAAAACAGCCCTTTTGCGCAGTCCAAACCCAGGGCTAAGAGGAAGTGCCTAATTGCATCATGATCCCATTCCATTTCCAAGGCTCTGGTGTCAGAGAGCCATCAGAGTGGAGAGCAAAGACCACCCCTCCCCGCCTTAGGATCCACCAGGAAAACAGCTAATTAATATAGAGCTTAATTTTTCCTTAGCCTTTTACCCTGTTCACCCCCTGCCTCCCCCCTTTAGCCCCCCTATTGCTACCCTTCTACGTTTACAGGTTCCTTTCCTAAACTATTGTTTGGGCGAAATTTGAGAGGCAAACGTAACACGATTTCCACCATGTCTATTAGTGTTTTATTATATCAGTGGTGCTTCTCCACAAATGTACAGGGCAATTTGAAATGAATTGATTCACACTGAGGCTGGATCCTAGACTTGCTAATGATTTCCTTTTAGCTTCCTCCATTGATGCCCGACCCCCCTCCAGCCTCCAGCCTCCCCGCCTGCTGGTTCTCCCCTTCTCGCTTTCTCTCTCGGAAAGGGCGGTCATTATCACTAACAAATGCACAGCCTTACCTTTTGTGCCACGGACAGTTTGCTGTAATAGAGAACCAACTGCTCGGGTGGATGTGCAGAATCTGTGGTGATTTGGCGTTTCTAACTAGCAGGCGCTAATGAAGCTGCTAACTAGAAAGCCTATTTTGAAGTGTTTTATTTTCCCTTTCATATTTGAAGTTGTGACCACAACTCTTGTTTTTCATCTTTATGCTACCATATATGTGTGTGTTCCAGTCATAGGCTGTATATAGGTACCAATTAAATGCCAAAAGGCAGGTCTTTATAGACTACTAATGCTTTGAAGTAATGCTTTTGCAAATTATATATAATACATTTAGGAAATCAATTAAAAATATTTAAAACATTTGTGCCAATACAGTTGCCTTCTATAATTGATTAGTTCTGGAGTTTGCATCCATGGTCTTTTTCATTATTTTATAAACCCTACAAAACAAATGAATGAAGAGCCCCAGGGGTCCACTGACTTGACTTGGAACCCCGTCTTTGGTGACTCGTTTTTGCCCCCTCCTGAGAGGTTAAGCCCCCTCAGCTGATCTGCCACTTCTCTGCAGAACAGAACACACTGCGTCTGGAGCAGCAGAGAGCGGAGAAATGAATACTCCCCAGTTGGCCTCAAGTTGCCCTGAATTGACCTCAAACTACAAAGTCAGTGCGGAAGTCTTCCCTTTCATATGTGGCGGCTGTATGGCAAGGTTTCTGAGCGAGACTTCGCTTTTATCTTTTATAGCCGAAAATTTATTCTACAGCGCTTATAGTTGTACAGTCAAACATTATATACCCTTGCCAAAGAGAGAGGAAATCTCTAACTGAAAACACACCTCTTTCTGTAAGTCTGCAAGAGGATGTGACTGGCTTGACTCATATGAAGCAAGTGGGGAGTGTGGTGTGGTGTACATGTTTGCCATACATCGTTCTTTTGCTGGTTGCTGTTTTGAGAAAAAAAAAAAAAGCAATATGCTGATTAAATGAAACACCATGACCAAGGCTCTCGGAGTGAAGTGGTGAATTTTCTATTCCTCTAGTCTAAAGTGTGTAACCTAATAACCTGTGCGGGACATTTGCCTCAGCTTGCTAGCGTGGTTGCCTCCTGCATGAAGTCAGACATAGCGGGGCAGATCGAATTCGGTGGCATTAACGAGTCACCCCAGCCTCAATTTTGGTGCGGAACTTGTGCGGACAAGTGTCAAGAGAAGTGCACTGTCCGATCCAAATCCGATAATGGCTCCGTAGGACTCCCAAGATCTTGTCTGCTCATCAACTTGGCTGTCTCCAGGCACAGTGGCTAATGTTTGTCTCGTCCTGTGATTGAGTTTTCACCACTTTTTCGGTTCCACCTGACACTTTAACAGTCATCTTATTTGTAAAGATTATCGGTTAGGACCGGGAGCACTTCCAGTGCATTAGGAATTTTAGCCTTACAAGAAACATTAGAAAATAATGGTTGATTAACAAAGAGGTATTTACTGGTATTCAGCAATGCAACATACACCAAGCTCTTTAATTTAAGTTAATATTTAGCCTGTCAAACCAAATGTGCCTTGTACTGACATGTAGTGATGCAGCCCTCTCCTTTAAAAGCACCATTGTGAGCTACCTTACACTACAAGGGGTTGATCTATAAGTCAATAACGGGATAAGACTAAAATCTGGGCAATGTGGTTATAATTGATTGAGATGTCTGGGTGGAACTTGGGGAAAGCAGCCTATGTCATCTTCAAAGAAAAGCACTTTTGTGCTCCCTTAAGATCCGAGGCAACCCTGAAATATAAATGGACACCGTCTCATCTGTCTAGGATTTAATATTTTCACAGAAGTGTTTTTAATACTTGATGGCTCTCATGTATTGTCTTGTTTAATCTTTTTTTCTGACTGGTTATTTATCATGTTTTCTTATAAGAATTTTTATTATGTATTAAAAACGCTGATTAGTTAATGTCGGACCTTTCTGTAGCCTGAACCGGGAAACATCAGACATGTCTATCACATTATTAAATCTTGACAGAATGTTTTAAGAGGTTCCAACCATTTTAATATTCGAATGATAATTAAAAAAAAACAAACACATATCAGCCTTTTTAAAAATTATTTTATTGTGCAAGTTGTAAGGTTCCCATTCAGCACTGCTCTCCATTTCTCCTATCAGATTAAGTCCACATGTCCGCAGATAGTTGAGATAGTTGAGGTCCGCTCTTTTTTTTTTTTTTTTTTTTGTATTTTCTTACACTAACTGGCTCTCCTGAAACGTCCACCAGGGAAACTGATGTCGTTGGGGTTGTGTGTATGAGAGAAGGCGAGGGTGGGGGTAGTTTGCCAGGCAAACGCTCTCATCTGCTTGTCACAATGAAGGTTCCGGGTGACTGGGCTCAATGTGCCTTCAGCATACAGAGATCCAGGAATTTCCACATCCCTTGTGTAACCCTTATGCTCTTCAAAGGTCACTGTAATGTCATGGTGACACCCGAACGCAGTGGCCTCAGATGTATTGAGTGTTTTTAGTGTGCGCACGCGAGGCTGTCTATGGCTGTGTGTATGATACTTATTTATCAGCCTTATTGTGCATATGAATTTAATCATTTTAATAAGGTTAACCCATGCCTTTTTTTGCCTTGCCATGTTGACGAGACGTGTGTGAGGGTTTTTTTTTTTTTAACAAATTGTTGCAAACTTTGACCCCTCCTTTCCCCTTTCCCCCCCTTTCAAGTTATTCTCCACAAGCCTAAGGAAATCCTCCTTCTCTTCCTTAAACTGATGGGTATATCTTTATCATGGACTTTGATGGCAAAACCATGTCCCATAACCCACTTTGTCTTGATTTGCTGCTGAAGAATTATATGGGCCTCCAGCCCTCCTCTCTCAGTCTCTCTGTTATATATTCCCCTCAGCCGATTTTCACAATGCAATTCTTTTGGATTGAAACAGGTCCTTAGTATATGCAATGCATTTCCCAAAATGAATTACCAGAGACAGTACGTTCAATCACTTTCTTTTTTCCTTTCGGTCTTTCTTTCTTTATGCCTTTCCTTTTTTGGAGAGGGCCCGCTTAAAGAAAAGAACAGTAATCAAAACCTTTCAACCTATTAGAGGAATGACTTTTACAATTGAATCACGGGGACCACAGGTGCGATAACGACTCATCTTAGTGCCAGGAGGGCCTGAGTGTGCGCTCTCCCCCCCCCCCCCCCCCCCCCCCCCCCCGATGTTTTTTTCTTTTTTTTTCCAATTTTAAAACACCCCCCCAAAACCCCCCCCCCCCCCCCCAAAACCCCTTTGAAACTCCACTTTTTATGGTGTTCAGGTTGAGGTGTTTTCTACCCCCCAGCCCCTTTCTTCTTAATTTGTGGAAAAGAGTGTTTTAAGTGGCAAATTAAGGGTGGACCTCGAAGGAAAACATGGCCAAATCAATGAACGCCAGGCACTTACAACTACACGTGTTCTGGCCATATTTAATTTCCTGCAGCATTATTACTTAATCATTACGTAGCACGGGACCTAGTGATTTGATCATAATGCATTTTCGTCCTTAAGACTGGCCGGCCTGTTTTTTTTTCTACCCCTCTTTCCAGGCAGGTATTCTGCAGCTATTAGGTTCAGACGGCCACGTCTGCATTAAGTATGGATTTTCACCCACACTCACTTAAGATTTGGAGTTTGTCTTAAAGAGGATAATGGCAAATTAAACTCCATCCTCCATTTGTTCAGCAAACCTTGATGGGCTAATTTTATAACTGCTGATTCGCACATTCACCAGATTTATCTCTAAAGTGGCTAGGTGGTCTGCTTCCTTCCTAGTCAACGCAATGAAGGAACTTTTTTCACTGGGCTCCAAGCAATCAAATCAGCTAATGTACTTGTGTTTTATAAGAGAGAGTGTGCCTTATTTTATGACATGTGAGACAGACGTGGCCATTAATTGCTTCTGAGTGCAGTGTGTGGATGCATTTTGTGAAAAAAGAATTCAGTTAAATAGCTGTGTTTTTTTTTTCTTCTCTCACTCTCTTTTTCTCTCTCTCTCTTTCTTGCACAGATTGCGACAGCAGTCAAATTTTTGCAGAACCAGAAAGTTCGTCAAAGTCCCTTGGCTACTCGGAAGGCATTCTTGAAAAAGAAAGGTGAGATTTGGTGTTGCAGTATCTGTTGGTCTGAAACAAAAAGTGGTTTTGTTAAGTGGGATTTTATCACTGGGGCTTGATCACTCCATCTATAGGATGCCTGCAATTTGACAAGATGTCTTTATAGAGCATTTCTTTCAACACGCCACTCTTCCACAATGCATGATTTCATTTTTCCCTCCTTTCATTTTTCCTCTCCTCTCTCTCTCTCTTTCTCTCTCTCTCTCATACACACACACACGCACACACACACACACACACACACACACACACACACAAATACACTCACACTACCACACACAGACTCTGTCAGTATTCTTGTTTTGAGAGACATATTGGCAGTATCAAGAGATTCTCTTTGAATGGTCATCTGATGAGGTCATTTGCCTGCAGAGGTCAGGGGTCGAGGCCCTGGTTGTGTGCCTTTGGGGGTCAGGTACAGGTCGATTTTGCCACAGAGAGGGAGAGAGAGCATGATCCCTGCCTCGATGGATAAATGACCCACCAGTTGGGACGCATCTTTGCAAACAGAAAATTAATATTGACAAACCATGCTTGCACTTTCATTGAAACTGTCAATTATGGTACCTCCCAGCATTTTAAGGCTTTTACTTAATTTAGCTGCTATCATAAATATAGCACAGCCTGCTGTAGAGACTTGGGCTATATCGACCAGATGACTGCTTTGCTGTGATCATAAATATTTTGTCTTAAAATATCTGTGTGCCAGACCGACAGTGGTGCTGCTTTATAAATGGTGAACCACATCTAACCAGAAAATTGTCCAGTTAATTCAGATAAATATATTTCATGGCTCATCTTTACATTGGCAAACCTTTTTTCCTCCATTCAGCACTGTGAGGTTCCTGAACTTAACATTAACTTCCATCAAAATGCAAATTTCCATTCTTGAGCAATCCACAACACTCTAATTGTTTGTTATGATTAGTCTATTTATAATCCATTAAGTGCAATGAGGTCCTCTTCGAAGAGTGAAGTCCTCCAGTTTCCAAATCCTTTCTCGTTCTCAGTTCAGCATGGATAATCTGCGTGTCATCTTGGTGTGGGGCCCATTTTTTTTTTTATACACTCGCTCTAGGTGCAGCTCTGTTCTCTCAGGTTCTTCAACACACACACACACACACACACACACACACACACACACACACTCCCACATATACACATACTCTCCATACCACAGTTCTGTATATAAGAATTCTATTTTATACTCTTTGTTCGATCCTTTGCTGTAACAGTTGTATACGTCTGGGACTAATTAATTGCAAAAAGCCCAGGAACTTGGGCCTTGGACGTTGCAGCAATGGCATTGTGAAAAATGAGCCTAAAAGGTCCATGATCAGTGGAAGAAACCGGAGACGAAATCTATTGTTGCCGGCTGCTATCATTCACGTGTGTGGTGTATTATGACTCCCCATATCTTTTCAAAATTTCCCCCCTGATCCACATCTCTCATTAGCCACTATTCTTGCTTTATTTATAATTCAGAGCGGCGTTTGCCCGCGTTGAATATGTAATAGACTTGGTCTTTAGGTTTCCTGTAGCTTAAGTGTTTTCCGTTAATGCAGTATTCTGTTACAAACATTATCAGGTTATATGTATGTTAAAAAACGAAAGGATGCAAGAAAAATAGCTCTTAAATGTTTTCCTCTGAGGCCTCGATTAGCACATTAAATATTTATATGCCAGCATGCTGCTACATTTTAATAGGTCAATTTGCCCAGTCAAGTGGGTTCAGAAGCAGCATATGGGTGCGCTCTGTATGTACAGACTGAGGGCAGGGAGAGACAAACATAAACATAACGGACATAAACGTAAACAACACAAAGGTGTGTCTCTCCTTAGACTGTTGTCTGCTTGACAGTCCTCAAATGTTTGTTCGAGCTAAACGTTTGCCCTGTTATTTTTCATTAGCTGAACGAGATCCTACTGGTATCAGGGCTACACATTGTGATGTTCTAACTGACAAAATTTACCTCAGCTGTACAGTATACAGGCAGCTGCACTGGTTCCATCATTACACATGCCTGTTAAACTGCTGAAAGTGCTTATCATTTAATGAAAATATCTATATTTTGATCATTTCAGTCTTGTTTCATCTTACATTGTATACCCTTTTGCTAAGAGTGAGGCTGAAATAGTGTTTTGTTTTTTTCTTCTCCAGGCTCAGTTGCTAGCAGTGCAATTTAATCTGCTGCAATAAAAACCCACAGACTCTTATTTCTGGCGACTTCATCGGGATCTGACAGCTTTTATTGTGAGATTAGAGAGAAATGCATCACAGTTTCATTTTTAAAACTCACTTAGATCTGAATATATGGCCAGGACAGACATGATTGAGAAGCGCCATGCACCCAGGACCATCAAAACAATGTCACCCCTGGGGCATTAGAGGAGAGTCAATAGATCTATACGTTTTGAAGGGTGAAGCACATTCTACTGCCATTCCAATTTGGTACTGTGAGCAGTGGTGTTTTTGCAATTTATTTTTTATATATATGGACATTCGGAGATCTTCAAATGAGGGCACACTTTCCAGGTCACTAGCCTTTTAATTACCGAACCTTGTAACCGTGAGGTTATTGATACAACTGCGAGCTGATCGCTGTTTACAGCTGCCAGGGGCAGGGGGAAATTCATTCCGGCTCTTGAAATATCATTTGATTACTTCTTTCCATGCCGTCAGTAATTCTGGAAGATGAAGCTTTCCATCCGTCGCGCTGGTGACTTTCATGTGACATTCTCACTTCTCGGGCCATTGCAGTGAACTACGCCTGATGGCAGCGAAACCCTGCCAAGAAAGGCACGCTAAAGGTCGGGAACCATAGACTGATCTTTTTTTATAAACTAAATTTGTAGTAGAGTAGATCCCTGTGCTGTTTTTTTATTTTATTTTGAAATGGAAGTTATATATTTTTAATCTTCTTCTGTCTATTGTAAAATGGCTTTTAATATTCTTACTGTTTTGCAGTAAAGTTAGCTACCATGGATATACCAGTGCACAGAGAAGAGCCGTTTGGTTTGTTCCTACGCAAGACAGTAGCCAGTAGCAGTGACTCAGTGTCTTAGTTGTGGTCAGTGACACTAAGCGATCATGTGGAGGGTGGGGGGCTGGCGATCTTATGCACTAGACAGCTTTGAATAGCCCGGCTGTGCTGTAGGGTGAGTGGCCCCATACATTTGCATGTTCTGTGAAAATAGCCTTGCGTCAGCAGAAGGCCACGGCTACAAGAGCCTCACCTTGAACAATGTAATTATGTCACTGTGTTATATCACTTTGTATCGTGGCTCCGGCAATTTGAAGGGTAGGCGGGAAACTAATCTTCTAGGCAAAGTGCTGACTAATCTTGAGTCAATTTCACTTTATTAAATCTTGTGTAATTTTTTTTTCTCTTTAACCATCACATCACGCAAGTAGTCTATCTGAGCTTCTTCTGACACGTTTTCCTTGCAGATGTCTGAATGAGTTAATGTCTTTCAAGTTGAAATTTAGTTTTTCATTTACAGTTTACTCCACATTAAAGGCAGGCCTTAAATGCAGTACCAAGAAATGGCAGCTTGGTGATTATGAGGGTGACCTTTAATTTTGCCTGTTTATGCTTAATACCCATTAATTAGGTTTAGGGTCAGGCCAAGGTCACTGTAATCAGAATTAAATGCAAAATGAACCACAGAACTAATTCTGTCTTGTTTACGCCATACTCTCTCTGCATATGGGAATATGGGATTAGACATAATCAACGTTTTACATGGCCACACGAACTAACCAAAGATGTAGGGAACGCACAGTGTGATTTTCAGAAGCTAGCTTTGCTTCATTCATCCTTAAATCTGGATCTGTTAGACTGATGAAATGTCTTTTAACTGACCCATGTTATAAATTATGTATTTTACACACGTCTGGCCATTTTAGGCCTGGGGAAAGGGTGCTTCTGTTTTTTTTTTTGTTGTTTTGTTAGTTATGTTGTGTATGCTTTGTGCATAATAGAATGTCCTCTGGAACGTCACACGCACACCTCCATAGATGTGGAAGTTGTGTCATTTTTCTCTTCATAAGCCCACACTCGGCTCTCGGTGTTGTGACCCCCTGAGCCCCATTGCAATCACAACCCAAAGTAATCACAAGCCCCCCACCCTCCACACCCCCCAAAGCACTGTCAAGCCCCCCACCCCAGCACGCCCACACACACACACACACAATAATACACACACATTTACACCCTCCACAGTCACTGACTCAACAATACCGTCTGTCTTAATTTCTAATTCGCTTTAATGTCATATTTATGTAAATATTTCTTAATTTTACTCAGCTTTAACCGCTAGAAATGTCAAAGCTCACATAAAATAAAACAATACTATCTTCTGGTGGAGAGGCATTTAAATTGGATTTCTCAGATAGCCCGAGAAAGAGCTGGGGTTGGAGGAAAGGGGGGGGGGGGCACTATAGGGTCGTGTGTAGGATTGTTTGTGTGTGTGTGTGTGTGCGGGTTGGGGTGGGGGAGGTAGCTGATGAAGAGGAAAATGGGACGCTCTTTGATTACATGTTGCCGATTCTTTACACAATAATCTCTCCTGCAGGTGTTATTACTTACACGCACTATTCTGCTCCGGTGGAGGATGCCTCTGCTGTCCGTTGTGTCCTACCCCGCTTCCTTCAAGGGGATGTGTGATTGGTTTCGATACGCACGCTCCAAATATGTGCTAATGTTATGTAAACGGATAATTTCACACCATGAATTGACAATTACCTTTTTCCTCCGCCTTTCCACACACTTTGCCTGCTTTGATTAGGACACCGTCTCCCTGTCAGTGTGAAATGATGTCTCAAAACAAGAAGTTTCATTTGTGCCGTCTCGCGAGCAAGTACATGCTTTGCATGCAGCTGCCATTGCCATTGACCTGGGTGTAGGTCACATTCATTTTTATTGGTGGATTATCAAAGGTTCGCTCCATACTCATAAAGCTCTTTCTTCTTTTTTTTGTTTAACAACTTGATACAACAGATGCTAGGCAAAGTAAATATACCCCAAATCTGTTTTTGTTTTCTTAAACAGTAGAGGAGAACAAATCCAAACAAAATGTTGAAGCCTAATTTCAAGCCTGAACTCCCCAAAGCTGACACTGTTGACCTGTATAGAAGGGCTTGACAGTGATGACCCCACTGGTCTTCATTGTGTACACCCCCCCCACACCCCCCTCTGTATGGTGCTCAGTAATGATGAAGGGCCATCAGGGACAGGGAGGTACTGTCGGTCGAACACCAGCCACACTTCGGGTATGAAGGTAAGGGTATGGTTCATCATCCCTGATATTAATGGGCTGATGTTTGCAAGGGAGGTTATTTGACTCACCTCTCGGACAAAAATGGCAATGACCAAGGCCTGTGTGGAAGGCGAAGGGATTGATGTGGTTATAAATTACTCCACGGCGCCACCTAGCCCCGGCTCTCTGCCCACTTTGTCATCAACAGGGAGGCGATAAAGCAGGGAAATGAGAGCAGAGTCCGCTTTTTTTAATACATAAATGAATAAGCTATGAGAGTGGTCATTATTTAGAGCAGGCAATTGTGCGGCAGGCCCCTGCACACTTTTCCCGGGGACACAATCCTGACATGCGAAATCTCACCCTGCAAACGCCCGCATGAGAAACGGGCCAAAGTTGCATTTCAGCCACTCCATAACCCATTGACCTCCATCTATTTATGACCCCTGACATTATTATTATATTATATGCCCCCCCCCCCAAACCCACAATTTCATATTCAAAATGTAAGTAATTTTCACTCAAGGACAACTTAATAATTCAGTCCTTGTAGGACAGTAAAACAGCATTCACCTTTTAGCACCCAAAATATTTTAGTAAGCAATTTTATAATTGGTTGTTCGAGCTTGTTCTTAACCCATAAAGTTCAAAAGTGCCAGAATTGGAGAAATGCTGTTTTTATGGCTGAGCGTGTTGCCTCTTAGCCTTAGAGGGGCAGGGAGGGGAGGGGAAAAAACACGAGCGAAGTGAAGGAGGGTAGAAAAAAGAAAACCGCAGAGAAGAAGGTCTTGGAAAATAGAGCTGTAAATAATATGAGGAGCAATGGGTTTTCCTTTAAATAAATACCGATCAGGTTTATGTTGAAAGACAATAGAAAACGTAGCCCAGATATGCAGTTTACAGTATTTATAGCTGTAATACCGAGGTGCCACCACCGTAATTTCATGCCCCAATGAGAATGGCAAGGTCAAAGCAAATGCTTTGGCAGAGCATCTGCTAATACTGTGACTCATAAACAGCCTCTGCGTGTATCAGGTGCACCAAATAATGCAGTATAATGAAATACAGAATAGCTTTCCATTATTGTTCTTTTTTTTTTACTGTGTCATCATCAGGTAGAATTTATGTTTGAAGCTGGAAGAGGGGGGAAAAATCATCCTTTAGCGGGTCGATCTGAAATGGGGGTCTGGAGGGTCACTCCACAGGTTTGGGAAACCGTAATAAATTTCAGGGTTTTCTTTCACAAGGGGCAGTTTTCCTTTAATATGTAAAACTTGTGGGTTCACCTCGATGTCTTTGTTGTTTCGAAATGCATCTGAAAAGGGCCTTTCATTTTCAACACCATGTTGTCTTAATAAAGAGATCAGAGAAAGAGAAATGGCTGAGTGAGCTTAATTTTGACAAGGAGAAAAAAAATTCTGAAGGAACCCGCATGCATTATGTTTGTTTTATCTGCAGCAAAAAAAACCTTTTGTAGCAGTGCACTGCATATATCTACATATACAACATGTGCAGCACATTTTCTCTGTTAATGCATTTCAAGAAAACATGGTAAAGGAGAAAAAACTGATAAGGAGAAAAAAGTCACTGTGGCTCTCACATTGCAAGGTGAAAGTAGGAAATGCAAAGTTCCCAGGGGGATATTTTCTGTGCGGTAAGAAATGAGGAGCATCCTTGTCTCACTCAATACTCTGCCACCACCAAGTCTACTGTGGTCAGATGAATAGATGGGTCCAGGGACACGTTATTGCTTATTGGACAGCGAAGGCAGACCGACTGCGCCAGCTCAGCACTCACATCTCGCCTGGTTCCTGGCACCTTTGACTGCCATGCAAGACAGGCTGGCCAATATTTGCCCTAAATTATTCAACAATTTTCATGGCCATTTCAGTCCCCGAGAGGCCTCCAGGTTGGGGTGTAACCGTAAAAAGGATCCCCCCCCCCCTCTCTTATAAAAAGACCCTCCTTGTGGCTTTGACCTTAACCTCGGGATTTTCTGCCAGAGTGATAAAAGTGACTAAATGCTCATTTTAATGAAAATGGTGGAGGTGTATAAATTACATTAACACCCTTGTGCCAGAGAGCTGCGCCACAGCTGAACAGGGAATGATCTTCCCACCACCACCACCACCTTTGCAGAAACACATGCTCTCCCATCTTCGCTGCACTCGTTTTAACCCTTGTTCAACCAAGCAAGCGGCCTGTTCCGTCATCATTATCACCGCCATCGTCAACTCCATGTGGTGGAGTTCAGCGGTGAACATCCCTAGGGATGCGTGCTGGGCCGGAAACTGGCTTGTGAAATGCCTCCGGTGTCTTGTCAGTTTGGCAGTTCAGCCTGCCAATCCCCATATTCTCCTTCCCCTGGGCTGCCAGTGGCCTGCCGAAACCCATGGTCATGCATGTCTGCTCCCCTCTCTTTCTGATGGTTTTATTTCTGTGTGTGTCTGTGTGTGTGTCTGAGGAGACAAATGTATGTCTTTTTCCCCCTTTTCTTCTAAACATCTCAATTGGAGCAAATCGTCTCTGCCCAGACCCCCCGCCCCTCCCCTTGCTCCCTGAGAGCTGCTGGAATTGAATGGGCCGAAAGCCCTTGGGAGCACCCGTAGTAAACAGCTTTCAGTAGCACTCTGACAGAGGAGAAAAGCAGCATGAAGAGGAAAAGCCCACTCAGTTAGGTGTGGAACTAAATAAATCAAGACTTCCAGACCTGAGTGACAGACCTCCAGCGTTCGCTGGACAAACAGAAGGTCAGGACAGCAGAATGGATGTGTCTTGAACTGATAGGTTATGCTGAAAAAGAAGAAGAAAAGAGGGCTGCTTTGAAGGCAGCTTTCTCCTAGCTTGGCAAATATTAATGTAATGTGTTGCTTTCTATCTGAAGTTCCCATTCAGGGTAGATTTTCTTGCTGGGAGCGCAGGAATAGAGCGGTAATAGGCTTTGATTCCGTCGTCCGTGGGTATCATTACTTGTTTACTCGCTGATGCCAAATAAGGACAAAAAAAGAGACCAGTGGCTGAGCGTGGCTTTGGAAACATAAAGCCCCTTCTTTGCACAAAAGGAAATGTTAATATTGGACCCCTCCCCACACTCTCCTGTTTCAGCAGGGAGCCTCTGTGCAGTTTAATCATCCCTAAAATCATTATAAAAACAGATCTGAAGATTAAATTATATTGGCATTTGCAAAATTATGTAATACATTTACATTACAATGAAGAAATTAAAATAATGCATTTTCACTGGCTAGGGTTTATGAGTGTTCCACCTGGGAAATATACACTGTTGGAGGTGGACTGCCTCAGCTCCTCCAGTCTGGCCCAGGGAAACAGAGGGCTCCGTACAGACAGCTCCTAGCGCACTTCCTGGATCACAGACCCTCCACATCTCTTCCTCTGTTGTCTCAGCAAGTGGTTATTGCGGTGTTACTGTAAGTGAGGCATGTACATGGAGCTAGGTGCTGAGCAGACAAGCTCTGTGCTGGTCGAAGGCAGCATACTGTAAGACAGGACATTTCAATCAGTCTGCATTCTCATTAAGACAGATGGATTGAAGCACTAATGCAAATGGTTTCCATAGGAAGCGCATAGAAAATTGTTAGCTTGGAGGGGAGTGAAAATCATCATCTTCAAGGAGCCAGTCAGTCTTTAGTGTTTTACCATGTTAGATTGCAGTCCTTTTGTTGTCATCTATGTGCAATTTTACAAAATGTTTTGCAAAGTAAAAATATTTTTAACCAGTCAGTGCTCTTTGTTTTCCCTTTTACGTAGTACACATTACAGTCTTTTCTGTTGTCTCCTATGCAAACACTGTTGATAAAATCTAAAATCTGAAAAGGCTCTTGTGTTAACTGATGATGTTTTGATTTCCTTGTTTTATCTTCCTGTGTGTGTGCAGGTCTGACAGATGAGGAGGTGGAGTTGGCCATCCAGCGTTCGGGTGTCACGGAGGAGCCCCACACCCTGGCTCCTGTCCCCCTGGGCGCCCCCCACTTATTGCACCCGTCCCAGCTGGCCCCCATTCCACACAGTGAGTATCCTCCTGCTCAACTCTCCACTTACCCCAGCCGATATCCCCACCCCACCCCTTTAGCACCACCTCGAGCACTACAAGAATGACATACCATAGTTTCTCCTGTGGTAGGTGTTTTTTGTTAAAACCTGTAAGAATAAATGCATACTATAAGTCTCTCTCTACCACTTCCCAAAGCAGGGGTTATTTAAATAACACCCCCCCCCCCCTCACCAGCAGTTGCTATGGCCTGTAATTAATTCCCGACCAACTCTATGACAATGTGGGCCATGTGATATCCTGACCACTCCATCATGACGATCTGCCTGCAATCCTGTCTCAACCATCCCCCTAACCCCCTATCCCATCCTATCTTACTCAGCTCCCCCCCCCCCCTCTCTCTCTCTCTCTCTCTCTCTCTCTCTCTCTCTCTCTCTCTCTCTCGAGGCCACCTAGGGAAGGGCCTGGCCCACCAGTATCTTTATTACCACGCCGGGTTATGGGCCGGCCGGCCCTGCACTACCGCCTGATTTACCAATGCAGAATGAAGTCCGCATAATGCTTAACCCGTATGACAATGATTCCAGATGTATCCCACCCTCATTTATTACTGCACCGTCCTTGACTCCCTGGCATCTCATGTTTTGTAATGAAAGTGATGTTGATGGGATGGCCATGTAGTTAGGCTCCAGTCTGACTATAGTGGGGGTTTTATATCAAAATGGCTATAGGAGAAGTGCATAATGAGGTGAGTGCCGCGAGTCTTGTACAGAGGGTCACGCTGAAAAGAGGGGTCCACCTCTCTTTGATGTCCTTGTTACGGGGACGATGCTCGGGGACCCGCATCCATCTCTGTCGGAGTAATGGATACTCTGATCTCTATTTTCAACCCGCGGAAGGACAGTAAGGCCTCTTCTGAACCCAATAAATTTGAGAGGAGATTGGAAAAACGGGGGAATGGACTACTTCAGCCCCACACCTTAAGTGACCAAATAAAAAGCAGTCCCAGAGAGTGGCTGAGATGGAGAGTGGAAGAGAGGTTTGAGGAAGGGGAAAGAGGGGAGGGGAGGGGAGGGGTGAGTTGTGGTGGGTACTTTGGCATGGGGAGGGACTTTGCTAGGCACAGCCTGGCGTTGAGGATGGCCTTCTACCATCTGTGGAATGGCTATCTTCTTCAAGGACTTAGGACGGCCTACTCGACCCCCCCCACCCCACCCCCAGACTGTACCTTCCTCTCAAGGCCAGTAGAAGCAGAAGCAGTCTGTCAGGCAGCCTGATGGATCTGGAAACATTGGCCCATCTCAGCTTTAAACTTGCATTACACCTTAAAGAGCCCATAGAATGGAAAACCACATTTACCTTGTTATTGTTGAATTTAGGTAGCTTAAGGTATCCAACGGACCACACCGAAACTCCTAACACCATCTTCCGCCTCCTTATATATGTAAATTTCAGGCTAGAATTTGCCGGGCTGAAAAAAACCAATCTGAAACTAGTGCTCGGTGTACGTAGACAGCGCAAAGCTACACCTCCTCCATTACATTGTCCAATCCAAAAAGCTCTAGCTCTAGAATCTTTGGTCCAATCAAAATTGTTTGTAACAGTCTCTTGTCCAGCCCCCTGTTGCTTCGGAGGTAGGCTATAAACGCACTGTAGTCTATGTAATAGCTAGCTAACATTGAGAACGGCTAACGGCTCTAAGAAAAATAAGTGCATGTTGAATTTCTGTTTGAAATAAGTGCATGTTGAATTTCTGTTTAACTGAAGAACATATGAAAACAATGTCAGCACGCACGTGTAGGGTTGGGTATCGTTTCAATTTCAACGATTTCGATTCCGATTCCTTGTTTCGATCCCGGTTCCTAACGATTCTCGATTCCGATTCTTTTAAGAGGCAGGGTCAAAAAAAGTTAAGGATATTTTAAATGAGCCAGCTATCATACGGTCTTTCTGAATGAAATAGTCTGACCTTCATCAATTTTAATTCTATGAACTTTTTATGAAATTTACTATGAATTTCTCACAGGCTGTTTTAAACTATAATACAAATATCAAATCTATGAACTTGAATATAGCTATCATAAATAGGCTGAATACATTTTCACAGAGGTAGACTAACTTTATTTTAACTTCATTTTTTTAAAAACTCATGAAACATTTTATCATGCTTCCTCTGATGGGCTAATCTGGAGCAGAATAGCCAATAAACAAAATCTAGTCCAGATTAGCAGCAGGAGGTAACAGTATAAAATTAAAGACAGTTCTTGTTCAAGAAAATTATCATGTCTGCCTTCTCAGGCAGGATGTGCGCCCATTCAGATCTCCAGCCGTGGACAATAGATACATGAACCATACATTTTTCAGTAGCCAGTAGTTCTTACAGCAGTACATAGCTAATTTAGATACAATTATGGCGTGGGAGCTTTTCTTCCGCATTAATTACATTTTATATCGGTTATATAGTGTATAGTATATCCATGCTGAGGGCAGAATTGTCAACATGTCAAAAGAAATCTAAGTTGAAGCATACTCAAGTTAGTAGGCTACTGAGAATGCACAAAGCTATAATAGGCTATGTAAACAGAATGAACATAAAATGAAATCCGGACAGATTTACGGTTTACGGTGGATATAAATGACACATAGCCTACAGGTAAGAGGGCGACAAAAGATGTTCCGATATTGTTTTACTCACCGGATTCCGACTGCACTGCAGGTCGGCGCAGCATAACAAATACGGGGCACACATTTATCAGTATTTGATGACCTCGGAGGTGCTTTATCATGTTTGACGTGCACCCTCCTTTGCGCGAAACAATCTTATCACAAATTGTGCATCTAGCAGAGGTTCCGTTTTGTTTAGTAAAGTGAAGCCACACTTTGGGCTGCCGACACACATCCATGTTGGACCAGAGGCTCTGGTTTGATTTAAGCTCGCGGTTAAATGTAAACACTTCCAGTGGACGCTTCTTCGTTAGTGTTTGGAATGTTTACAATGTATACAAACGTAATAGCCTACGTTAATTTCCCGGTAAAGATGCATATCGCCGTCTATCATAGCATTTCATAACCTCAGACATTAGTGCTGAAACTAAAACATAGCCTATGCCTACATAATATTAAATTGTAAATGGTTCTGCATAACGTTGTCATAAAGGCTGACATACTATTGCGTGTTTATTTTGCTCAGATAGTTAACCAATTTTCTGCTGAGAAACAGACCTGGTGCTTGCTTGTAGTGTATGGCGCAAACACAGCGCGATATAAATTAAAACGGTAAGGGGAGCAATAAAACTGTAATCTGCATACAGTCTATATAGCCTACAGTTGGGGTCAGACTTGGATTTTTTTGTAGCGGTAGCAGTAGACTACCTTCAAGCTAACTTTCCCCTTCACCTAAGATTCACTGACCAATCCTTGTGCGTCCTGAGATTCGATGAAGTTCGAAGTTGTTGAGCCAGCATCATTTATCTTTGGGCCAGAGTTCTTGCAAGTGGCTGTTCACTTCTTTAGTCTGCCTTAAGTTCTTAAAAACAAATGTCATTATGCTACAAATTGAGCAGCTCTAATTTGACGTTAGGCTCCATCTGGGGCTACCGTTGCAGCATATTGACCTGCTACTTGCTTAGGCGCAAACGTAGCGTGATAAAATAGAACGGTATGTTAAGAAGGGGAGCGATAAAACGTTTCCGGACACTATCGTGTCCTCGGTTCTCTGAACTTGAGAAGTGAATACAGTCTGTATAGCCTACAGTTGGGGTCAGACGTAGTTGAATTTGTTTTCTAGCAGTAACGTTAAGAGTGTCAATGAAACTTGGGAGCCAATCTGCTTCATTGAAAAAACAGCCAATAGTCTTCACAATGAACTAGCCAATCAGCGCCACGGGGCGGGAAACCGGTGTACATTTAAGTAATAAAACTTGAACGCAATCAGCTGTAGAAATTTGGGCCTAAATTGGTGAAATGGATGCTGAATTTGTGTGCTAGTCCTCAACCTTTGCGTGTCACAACTCATCCTGTGGCGGGTGTGCCGTGCCAAAAACCTGAGGGACACCTTGAAATGTTTGTGAAATATGCTTGTTGTTTACTGTCTGGGCAGGAATGACAGAACCTGCTGAAGAACTTGGCATTGGAGTATTTGGGATTGTTTTTTTCCCCCTGTATGTATGTACGAGGGAAGTGCAAGTGCCCCGGGGCAAGAAACATCACCTGGCCCGACCTTCAACGACGAACAGTGAAGGGAATGACTTTAGAATTTTATTTCCGTGTCAAATCGCATGAGTGTCATCAAAAATGTAATCAGCTGCTAAATCAACCGTGGTAACTTTTTTTTTTTTTTAACCTGAAAGAGCCTTCGTGACTTCCTCCGAGAAAGATAATAAAATCTCAGAGCAAAAAGTTAATTTCTCATATCTACCACTTTTATCCCTGCGATGTTAAGCTGAATAAAGTGCATCCGGAAATTATTTTTAATGTTATTCACTTTACAAGATGTGCAGTGTGAATTTAGCACCGTCCACTTCACATTTCTCTGTAATTATTTTGTTTTGTTCGCTTCATTCTCCCAATGTTTGGCTTCCTGGCAGTGCCCTATTCATGTGTTTGGTATGCACAGGTGTCAGGACCTGCTTTGTATCTGGTGTCTGAGCCCTGTCAGGCTGCCTCGTCTCTTAAGCAAATGTCTACTGGCATTACCTGTCACTTTGTGCTGCAGGAGTTGCATACTTTCTTGTGTAAACACACACACACACACACACACACACACACACATACATACATATATATACATATATATAGAGAGAGAGATAGATAGATAGATAGATAGATATAATGTATCTCCCTCCCTCCTTCTATCTTCCCCTCTCTCTTTTCTGGGTAAACCTTGACTAGAGAATGAGATGTGGAGAGAGCAGAGGGAGGATGTGAGAGGGGCTTGATGTGGTTTGCATTTCCTGGTGTGTACTACACTGATGGTGTCTGCTGAAGAGCAGACGATGCTTACGATTGTTAACCCGAACACTAACTGAACTTTCTTTACCCCTGAGGAGCAGACGATGCTCACAATTGTTAACCCGAACATTAACTGAACTTTCATCAACCTTCGCAAGTGACATCACATCATCATGCTTAATAAGGGCAGGAAGAGAAAAGGAATATTAGAAATGAAATGGGAGGTTTTTTTTTTTTTGAAGAGGGGATTTCCAGTGACTAATCTCCCCTTGTTGACTCAAACAGATTCTTAGTCTCCCCATGTAGGTTTATAACAGCAACAGGTGCAGGTGTTGCCAAAGCTATCGGCTTATATAGCACATTGCACAAACATTCTTTTCTTTGGTCCGCAAATGGCATTCTGTGACTGAATGCAAAATCTGCCATGATTCATCTGACATCCGTGTCAAATAATTTGAGCTATCCGGTGTTGTCTGTTTTGATTTGAACTATACTTTTTTTGTTTGTTTAGTTTTTGTTGTTTTTGTTTTGAGAACTAACCTCAAATCCTCTTGACATGCTCGGTAAAAATACAGATTAACGGTCCTGTTCAGCATGGCGTTTAAAACACAACTTGCTTTAGATCACAAGCAAAAAATAATGTAGCTCCTACATCTTTCATCTACCCCCCACCACACACACACACACACACACACACACACACCTCTCCTGCCTCCCACTTCTGGAACCCCATCTAGCTTGCGGCGGTTTTAATAACTGGTGCAAGTGTGACAACTTGCTTGAGTTGTTGTCATCTTTAAGCAGGAATAATGTGCGGTGCGGCGCTCATCTGTTGTTGTTTGTGTCCGTGTGCTGCTACAGGTGCTCCAGGCTACAGATGGAGGGACTACGGGGCACTGGCCATCATCATGGCTGGCATGGCCTTTGGCTTCCATCACCTGTACCGGGTAGGTCAACTTCCACCCTCACCACACACACACACACACTCACACACAAACACACACATTCATCAATGTCTCCAGGGTCCACGCAAGAGATTGTAACAAGGGAACAACAGGCTTGTCAGTTTTCAAGCAGCTGCGCTCAGTAGCCTGTTGAGTGCATGCTTTACACCACCAGAGTTTTGTAGTGTGCTAAGTCTTTGTCTCTCCTGAGGGAAAAGTACTTTTTTGCCCTGTTGGGAACCCAAAGGGCTTGCTCACTCTCTTTCTCTGTGCGGGGATAGGGCCTGTATTGCCAAAATACTGGTTGCTCCGGCTGATTGACGGGCGTCATAAACATGACCTCATCCCAGCCTGACTCCCTTTCTTCAAGAAAACACCTGATCTTCACTTTTTTCCCCATTATCTCATTTCCCATTCTTTTTTCCCATTATCCATTTGTGCGTGTGTGTGTGTGTGTGTGGTATAGGGCCCTAATGAAATCCGTTTTATTTTTTCCTAAATTCCACTTCTTCCATTTTTATTTTTCTGAATTCTGTGTTCTCCTTCAGAGTCCCTTAGACATACACTTTGGGATATTCGCAACTTCGTTGTGACTTCGCTAAAAACTACCACCAACCTTTTTCATAGAATAAGGCAAGCTGTGCGCATGCCAGCAGAGGGCTCGCGACTCCAAGGAGAGACGTCACGAAGTCCATAAAGGCATGAGCACAGATCTTTTTCGCATCAGCGTTCGTAGAACACTGTCTGCGCTTTGCTTGCTACCATTAGCTCAGCTCTTCTCCAAAAAAAAATCTTTTTTAAACTCTTACCTGCATCCGCAAGGCTTCTACAGCTTTATCTCCGAGGAAAAACAATCGTGGTGCCCTTAGACAGTGCGGATGTCTTCCACCGTGCAAGGCTTGCCTCAGGGCAATGCCGCGTGAAGACCTGCACCTGACCTGCTTCTGCTATTTGTGCTTGGGCCATGCACAGATCTCGGTGGCCAATCCTGCGTCGTATCCGGCTCCACCCGAGGGCTCTTGGGGTCCGTGCTGCCGTCCTCGACGCTCCGGGATTTTGTCCAACCACTCCTGGGCGGACGACTAGTGTGACTTAGGTCCACAATTCTTCTGCCTCTCAGCTAGTGCCTGGGGCTAACTCCCCACTAGCTTCTAGCTAGGCAGCTAGCTCCCTCGTGGTCAGCTTCTCCGGTGGTTTCGGCCCTGGTCCTGCTGACCTCCACCCCGCTTGACTTGCAGGTGGCTTCGGCCCCTGTGCAGTTAGCGACTAGCCAGCTAACAGTCACAGTAGCTCAGGCTCTACTGCCGTTAGCTCCCCTTAAGCCTACCGCTCCCGTTGCTTCGGTCCTGGAGGCGGAGACATCTGATAGAAGCGGATACACTCTCCGTCTTGACGAACTAGCCGAGAGATACTCCAGAAGCAGCGGCTATGCTTGGCATAGACATACCGAGCTAGCCTTAAACTCTTGTGTACGTTTTTCAGCCTACGTGGTGTGGCATCGCCCCCTCGGCAAACAGTCTTCTCCAACGAGCCACAAGATGGCGGTTTATACCTGAGTTGCCATTATGCCAGCTCCCTTATGTGTATTTTAGCCTTGCTCCTTAAAGCAGTAAACTACAATATAGTATTGGTGTAACCCCTGTCTGACATGTGGTCATCCTGGGTTCAATGCCCTGTTGATCTGTTATGTGATTCAATTTTACAATTCAACCGAATTGCTAACGCAATTGAATCCTTTGTGAAAAATTCGCTGAGTGTGGCCCAATTAATTAGACCCCCCCCCCCCCCAATAGGGCCCCTGTCCCCTGTCTGCCGGGTGGGCACTGTCTTTGGGACGGGCAGACCCTCCCGCCGCCTCGACGTGTCCTGCTAGTTAGAACACTGCATGCTTACCTCCAACGCACCGGCGAGTTCAGGCGCACCGAACAGCTGTTTGTGCCGCCGGCCGGGCTTTGGGCGTCTACACCAGTGGGGTGGTGGCTTCGTGGGCATTTTGGAAAGGAGTCTCGATGTCTGATATTTTCAGAGTGCCTCCTGGGCCTCTGATAATACTTTCATCAGGTTCTATGCTCTGGACGTGACCAGGTCGGGTGTGGCGGCGAGTGTGCTCTGGCCCTCGCCGTTGGGCCGCCTGCCTTCCTCGCCCTTGGTCCACGTGGGTACGTGAAGGGCGAAAAAAGAGGAGGTCCAGATCTGTGCTCATGCCTTTATGGACTTCGTGACGTCTCTCCTTGGAGTCGCGAGCCCTCTGCTGGCATGCGCACAGCTTGCCTTTTTCTATGAAAAAGGTTGGTGGTAGTTTTCAGCGAAGTCACATTACCAAATCGCGGAAATCATAGGGCCCTAGTGGTATGTTTCTCTGCAGGCCTGGTGGTGGTGGTGGTGTTGAGCAGGCCTGAGCGCTTGCTGAGTGCTGAGCTGGCCTGGGTTGGATCTGGGCCTGTTGCTGAGCACACAGAGGCCTACTTTCCTCACTGATGCTAATCCACACATTGACCGCAGAGTGGCATGTGGAGTCGATTAGTGTGTTTTATAGCTGGTTCATAGTGAAGCGTAGGAACCCCAGCCTCCCTCAATCCTCCAATGACCAAACATGCGCACACGGTGTGTGTGTGTGTGTGTGTGTGTGTGTGTGTGTGTGTGTACATACATGTGTTTGGGTGTCTGTATAAGAAACTGCTGCTGGATCACGACACTCCCATGATGTCATAGGCAGCGGAGCGAACCCCTGGTGCTTTATTTGCCATTGCGGGCTTACAGGGACAAGCTTGGCGTCAGGCTGCGGCTGAGCACTCTCTTCAAACCGCTGATCAGCCTACTTAAGCCACCGCGGCCCCCAGCCTGCTGTTGCTGCCTGGACCTGTAAAGGCTTCATGGCAACCTGCCCCGGCCTGGTCAAGAGGGGGCGGGAGAGGGAGATGGAGAAAGATCAGCACAAGTTGGAAAAATGGAAATGTGACACCATGTATTTGATTGATAATTTTTATGTGCGTGTGTAGAACTAGCCTCCAGAACTTATCTGTGTAGTAAAAGCCTGCAAAACTTTTGAGGCCTTTTTTGGTTCTGTTCCAAGATGTATGATTAGTGTTAACTAGTTTTGGCCTATATGTGTTTGCATTGTATCCTCAAATTTTTTTTTTTTTGATTTCTCTGCTCTCAGCTCTCTCAGCTCTCACTTCCTCTTGTCCTAATCATCAACCCCCACCCCACCCCTCCCCTCAGTCCTGGTCTCTCTCCTTCTCTCACTATTTCTCTGTAGTGTGGCGCTGCCCATTTCTCTCGCAGTCCGTCTTTCACACCCTGTCTGTCATCTGCCATCCCTGTCCTGTCTCCGCGATTAGTGCGTGCCCGCATGCGCACGGTGGTACGGGAGGTGGAATTCCCCGGCGTGAAGCCACCGCCTGCCTTCATGTCACCAGAGCGGGGGCACCGGGCACGCCATATGCCCCCGCTCGCACCCCCTCCCTGCGCCCGCACGCTTTATTTATGCTATAGGACGCCGTCCCACCGCCGCGTGCACAGCGCCCCACTTATTAATTACGACGGTGTTGACACTTATTTAATCTTTTTCAACTTAAAAGTGTTTATTACTTCTCCCGGTGTCAACAACGCTGGCTTAGCTGTGAAAAAGCTGCCCGGGCCAACTGCTCCGCTGAGAGACTGCCTCCCGCTGGGTTGTTTGTCTGTGCTGCTGGGACTGTCTGCCACGGCACCACCGCTGCGTTTTGGGTGTTGTCATGGCGGTTTTTCACATGCATTATTCTCTCACACAGACAATGGCGGGCTCTGCACAAACATTTTTCCCTCCCTTACATGCCTGTAGAGGGAAGAAAAACACGTTTTTGTGTCATCGCACGTCAGAAGATATTTTTTGCAAAATGGGGGTCATGATTTTTCACAAGCGGGTCACACCCTCTTTTTTTTTTTTTTTTTTCCTCTCAAAAGGTGAATATGGCATCTGACGCAAATCGAGCAGGCTGTGTCACTAGCTGATAGGAGCCTCATTAAGCTTGAGTTCATGTGTTTGCCTTGTCCTTTGTGCCGCATGTGGCCAGCCAAAAAAAATGTTTCTGGTCAGTCACTTTTTAAGTGGTGGGTGATTTTTTTTTTTTTTTTTTTTGAGAACCAGAAGGATAGAAGTGGCTGCCAAACCTGGCTGCTTACTCCCGTGTGTGTATAAATGTGTGTGTGTGTGTGTGTGTGTGTGTGTGTGTGTGTGTGTGTGTGT
>JAGFZM010000026.1:209195-241574 GCA_017657215.1 Limnothrissa miodon
TGTGTGTGTGTGTGTGTGTGTGTGTGTGTGTGTGTGTGTGTGTGTGTATGTATGTGTGTGTGTGTGTGGTACAAGGCTTTGCTCTGACAAGCAATTGTCTGCAGAGGGTGACATGTTCTAATGGTGCCGCCAGGCAGTGGACAGAGAGGCCTAATGAAGTTGAACCCAGAGTCATGGCCCTTTGCTTAATTCTTGGCCTTGATGTCAGCCATTGAGTCAAATTGCAGTGAATGAAGTGAGAAAACCACGGAGAGTTGACACAACTTTCCACCAAGAGTTGACAAAACCGCAGAGATGCGGTTGAGGGTGGAGAGGGAAAAGTACAAAAAGGAAGAGACATGCGTCAGTTTATCGTTACTTTGGTGTTTGTATATCCTTCACCAGACCTGAACACAGCAAACATCTCATGCACATCAATACAGTTGTGTGTCTTGGGTCATGCTGGTTGAATTACTGGGGTGATGGGTTTGCCTTTTCTTTTAACAATTGCATGTCTCAATCCCTGTGACTCACATGCAGTCCTGCAGTCCCCATCTCTGCTCTATGGGGTATTTTCCAAGAGATTGGAAAGAAGACATCAGGCCTGGATTTCATTCAGCACTAGTGATGCAACACACGCATGCAAATGCACACAAAGCAGTTTCACACTACCCATTTAGTCTTTTCACAACATTATAAGACTGTAGCCATGAGTAGATTCTGTCTGTCAGATTATGATTTTGTTAAACTTGAAAGACATTTACTCAGTGAGCCCAAGCTCTGGCGGGTTCCCAGTCTCATATTCACTTTCAGCTAGCTTGTCTCAAGCCATTCTTAATATATTCCTTGGAATAAATACATCATTCAGACTGAATCAGTTTTTCTGGTGAGCCACATATCTTTTTTCCCCCTCTTTGCTTTTCTTTGATTTTTTTTTTTTAAACCGCTGATGCGAATTGGTTCCAAATATGCCGCCCACCTCCTTAAAATGCTGACTCTGGTTGTCCCAGATCCATTAGCACTGTGTTATTCAGTCACTCTGGTTACTAGTTGCTAGGTACTGGTCACTGGTGACTGGTTACTGGTCACTGGTTAGCTACTGGTTACTGGTTGCTAGTCACTGGTTATTGGTCACTCATGCCAATCTTTAGGGCATGGAAGTGGTAGTGAAGATGACAGCCCTCCCCTTTCTCACCCTTTACCTTAATTCAATTAAATTCTGTTTTATTTATATAACGCGTTTTTACAAAAGGCATGTCTCAAAGCGCTTAACACAAAGAGGCCCAATGAGCAATAGGGGCAAGGAAAAACTCATAACAGAGGAGCCGTTTGGTGACCGGAAGGTTGCAGGTTCGAACCCCACTCTACCCGACACCATCGAAGTGTCCTTGAGCAAGACACTGAACCCCAAATTGCTCCTGGTGGCAGGCTGGAGCCTTTCATGGTAATCCCCTCCACTGGTGTGTGACTGTGTGTGAATGGGTAGGCGGCACGTGGAGACGCAGCGGCCTCTGGCTGTCCTGACCGTGCGCATCACTGTGGGATAGCTAGAAACGTAATTTCGATTCCTCTGTATGTCCAGTATATGTAGAGAAATTGACAATAAAGTGACTTAACTTAAAAAATATCATTATAAGAAAATTTTGGTATAAATTAAGTAATACAGGAGTCCCATTATAATCCCAGGATATAGTCCCATGTCCCCCTTAACTCTACCCTGTCCACACACGTGTGCACACACACACACACACACACACACACACACACACACACACACTCCAACTCCTTCTACATACACCTCCCCTATAACACACATACACCCAACCACCCACTCTACCCCAGACAGACACACACACACTCATGCCACCCAGCCACCACCTTCTCCTCCTCCTTTCCCTGTCCTTTCTGTGGGGAATTGTAATGGTGTGTCATGTCTTTAATTGCAGAAGTACATCCTTCCCCTCATTATGGGCAGCCGTGAGGACAAGAAGCAGCTGCAGCGCATGGAGGCCAGCATGGCAGCGATGAGTGGCACGCTGACACAGACAGGTGAAGATTAATATCTTCATCACTTTTCCTCCCTCCTTAACATTTTCCTTCATTTATCTGTCGCCAAAATCTGCCTGCATTTTACAAATGACGCCGCTGTCATTTTGCTTTAATTTGAAATTGGTTGTTTACTGTCAGCTCAGCCTCAATTAATTACGTTTCACTGAAAAGCTCTTAACCTCAGAATATTAATGAGGGCGAGAGAAATGACAGCATTTCTTCTTTTTTTTTATACCCACCCCCACACCCTCTTAAACTCAAGAGAAAGTTCATTTTAATTTCTGGTGTGGAAGTGTGTGTGTGTGTTGGACATGTTTGTGGGTTTGTGCGTGTGTGTGCTCATATTGGGTGCATGTGCACGCAAGGGGCCAGGATTGTGCTTGTGATTAAGTGTGTGTGGTGACAGGTGCGTCTGCCGCAGTCGGACAGGTGAAGAATTTCAGCCTACCTGATTGTGAGGGACGTACACCTTCTTTCCCTTCACACACACACACACACACACACACACACACAGACACACGCTGTGTCACACACCCGTCGATCCCCCCTCCCGATCCCCCTGCCGCCTCCCGTGTGTAATTAAACAAGCTGGGAAGCATGAAAGCTGAACGTGGGACATTTCTCACCCAAAGAAACTTTGTCTCGTTAGTGCTGCCACGGAGGACAGAAGAACCGCTGTGCACCCCACCCCACCCCTCCACCCCCCAACCATACTGTGTACACACACACACACACACACACACACACACACACACACGCTCGCTCTTTCAGTTTAAAAGATACCTTGTGCAGCAGCCAAGAAGGACATCAACACAATGGAATCAGAGTTAGATAAGCCTCGCTCTCTCTCTCTTTCTCTTTCTCTCTCTCTTTCTCTGTCCAGTTTGTAACCCAGAATCCGTTTCCCACCACAAGATGCTAAACATGCTTAATACAGATGTTTTGCCTTTTTGGTCTCTTATTTGTTCCTGTTTATTACTTTCAGCACTGTAACAAAATCGTCTCCTTGGCAAATGCCAAGCCACTTGTCCTTTGTCTGCAATTTTTTACTTTTTTTTTTTTTTTGCCAAAGCAAAGCTAAGCCATTGGACCGCATTGCAAGCAGGGTAAACACACGCTCTACTTTATCCGGGCTGCGTGAATATCGTTGTCCGTCATGCTCTCTCTGGTGTGCTCACAACACATCCATTGTTTTACGAGGCCCTGGGTTGCAAAATAAGCAAATCGAATGCACAATTAAGTTGCCAAAGGACATTGCCAGTTGCCAGCATAGTCATCCATTCTGCTGTGTTTTAATACACCTTTAAATCATCATTCCGTGAGGGTTGGGGGTGGAGAGATGAGTTTCAGAGTGGCTGAAGATAAAGTGCCATTTCAGTATCTTTACTATTTGAATCTAATCTTGCATGTCTATTGTGCAGTGCTTTGGTGAGGGTGTCTGTGTGTATGTGGGTGCCTTGTGTGTGTGTGTGTGTGTGTGAATGAGTGCCGCATGGCGTGCAGGGTTCGCTGTGTGGCCTCCATCACTATCTGATTAACAAATGAGACTGAGTCATTGCATTGTCATTTTTTGTGTGTGTTTCACGGATGCAAAAAAAAAGAATGAATATGCTTCCCTCTCTTTGTCCTTATTTGTTGCCTTTTGAAGAATGTAACTTGTTTGTCTTGTGCCCGTCTCTGTCCAGACACCAACACACACACATAAACACACTCACTTAAACACACTCACATACACACACACTATACACACACACTCAAATACACACTGTACACTTACACACATACTCAAACACACACACACACACACACTGACACACTGCATACTCACACACTCAAATACACACTGCACACTCAAACAATTAAGTAAACACTGCACGCATACACACACACACACACACACACACTCAAATACACAAACACACTCTCTCTCTCACACACACATACACACACACACACACACACACACACACACACACACACACCTGTTTCTCCCGTGTGTGGATTTCCTGATGGGGAAAAAAGCCCTAGAGCACCCCAGTCAGTCCGTCATGCTGCTGATATAATTTGCTGTGGCTGCACTAGCCGAGGCTGCTATTGTAGTTAATGACTGTTTCAGTTAGCAGTTGGGGAGAGGGTTGCAATTACAGTGAGAGCCCCCACACACAAGCCCTCCTCCCTTCTCCCTTCTTCCTTCTCCTCTCCTCTCTTTCTTCTCTCACCTATGCTCCTTTTTTCCCCTCTTCTCTTCTTTATTCTCCTCTCCTTTCCTTCTCTTCTCACCTCTTCTCTCGCCTTCCCCCCTCTTCTTCCTTTCCCCCTCTTTTTTCCCCTCTTATTCCTTCCTCTACTCTTCATTCCTTTCCTCTCTTCTCTCTTTCTTTCCTTTTTTTCCCTCCCCTCTCCTCTCCTTCTTCCCTCGGTTTTCCTCCCCTCTTCCCTCTCCCCCACCCCTCTCTTCTCCTTTTCTCTTCTTTCCTCTCCCGTCCTGTCCTCGCCTCTCCTCTACTCCTCGCTACATGAATAATAACCTCTGACTGGCTCTGCCCAAGCCTCCTTGGTAAAGTTCATGTGTCCCTCTGCCACTAAACGCACCAAAATGATGTATCCCTTTGAATGCGGCTGGCCGCTTTGAGTGGGCCTTGACTCCCATTATGGTTCCCCTCTCTCTCTTACACACACACACACACACACACACACACACACACACACACAGCTAATGAATGGATCTTGGAAGGCCTTCAGCGGTACAAACAGGGATGTGATGGAATTGCGGCGGCTGTTCCGGGCCCCCTTTTGTCAGCCCAGAGGAAGCATATTGGTGACCAGCTGGCCATTAAAGACAGAGACAGGGTCTGGACATATGTAGTGTACATTATGTGGTGGTATTTACTGAATAATTTACTGAACACGCACATACACACACACACAGTCTGCCTTCACACAGCAGCTGGAGAGACCACTCGTGCAGCATCTCAAATTCACCCCCTGCCTCCTGTGCTCCTACAAAGAGAGCATTTGTTTCAACTGTGGCCAGGGACCAGGCAGTGTCTTGTCACTCACGTTGAGTGTTTGAATATTTAACTTGACTCCCAAGAACTTTTTTTTTTTTTTTTTGCTTTTAGCAGCGCTGTCAGTATCGAACCACATGCCAGAGGCACATCGAGTGTGCGTTTGACTCCTTTTCTGAGATCCTTTTCTGATCATGTGTATGTAATAAAATATCTCAGTAATAATAATAATTCATCATCTTAAACCTAAAAATCTTAGACACTGTAGTTCACAATGGCTGATGAACTAGAAAAATAGACTGACGGCTTACATTTTAGACATTAAAGTGCACCTTTCGTTCTAGAATGTTTGTTCTGCTCTAGAATCTGTGCCATCGCTGACCCAACATTCTTATATCCCCTGTCGAATGCAATAAATGGTCTTAGCCAGAGTCCTCCCTGTCCTCCATCCAGCCTCTCAGCAGCTCAAACCCTCCTGCCTCCCCAACAGCTGTTGTGGTGCTCTGGGCGAGCTGTGGACACGAGGTGCCTGCAGCAGGACAACAGATAATCATGTGTGCTACCATTGTGTTCCAGAGACCTCATTTTCTCCAAACAGCCCCCCTGGTTGTGTGTTGCGTACGTGTGTGTGTGTCTGCAAAGCCAACAGTCGACAGCTCTAATATCTGTTGATGCTAATCCAATTAGACGCAACACTTTTTTTTGCCAAGCGTGATTTATAGGCACCTTTTATTGGTTTTCTGTAACATAATCAACGGGGGAAACCTAATGCATTGTTTTGGGAATGCGCATGTGACTGGAAGCAGCGGCGGGGAAAGGGCGGGGGGGGGGGGGAGCTCGCCAACCCACCCCCCCCTCTGCCCGCCGTCTAGTCAAACCGTATCCCCCCCCCCCCCCCCCCCACCCCCACCACCGACAGAACCAGTTTCTTTCCTCATCTTATTGCCTTTTCTTCCAATCCAGGCCTTGCAGGGCCGTGGCCAACCCTTAAACATATAATTCAATCTTCAAAGTGGAAGCGGAGTCGGTGAAAAGAAAAGCAAAAAAACGGAAAGAGGCCGCATTTATTGAGATTAGCGCGTCCGTTCAGTCTGGGCTCCCCTCCTTCCGCCCCAAATAAGAGAGTCAGGTATTTTTTTCTGCCTTGTTGCTTGCTTGAAGCATTGGATGTGCATCTGAAACCCATGTTTAGACAGCTAATGGAGCTTCATAGACTGTGATTTAATAGAAGATCAGACAGTAGTGATTAATCTCTGTTTGGCTCCCCATTGTACGTATCCATTACATTACTGACAGAGGTGCAAATCAAATCATAGGAGTTTGCTGGAGCTGCAGGTAATTGGAGAAAAAATGTGCTTTTTTGAAAACCTGAATAACTGTGAGTAAAACAGAGGGGGGGGGGGGGGCATGTTGGGCTTGTTGTTGACATCGGGCTTAGCTGCCATAATGATTCTGTTCATCAGCGGCGCGTGTCCATTTATCATGTTTTTTTGTCCAAGATGAGCGCAAAGGTGGCTAGCAACCTCGTCTGTATGAAAATCTTTTTTTATATGGTTCCTAATATTAACTTAGTTATCCTTGGCTGTCACTCTCTCTCTCTCTCTGTGTGTGTGTGTGTGTGTGTGTGTGTGTGTGTGTGTGTATGTGTCTCTGTCTGTGTGTGTGTGTTTTTGCGTGTGCGTAGTCACCCAGCTGCAGGTTACCCTGGCCTCAGTGCAAGAGCTGCTGGTGCAGCAGCAGCAGAAGATCCAGGAGCTGTCTAATGAGCTGGCCACCTGTCAGGTACACGCAACCCTCCCACTTAATTATACACCCACTCTCACCCTACAACACTGTATGGCCCTCCTCTGCCACACACACACACACACACACACACACACTTTCAGCACACGCTAATCTGCATGCTGTGAACATATGGTATGACCCTGTGACCCTGTCAATTGTTTTTTTTTTCCCGTTTTGTTTAGTACAGCCTTCATTTAAAACAATTTACAGGGTTTCCATGAGGTCTTTCCTTTCCATGAGGTCGTCAATTGTGTACTAGATCTAAAATACATTTAGTTTAGATCTTAAATTGGTCTGAGTTGTACATTATTACTGCAGATTCTGTCAGTAATTTTGTGTTGACCATGTCTAAGTGTGTCATCTATTCAAGGGGATGGTAAGGGTTGGTATTTAATATTATTTGAGGGGAGGATAAGGGTTGGTATTTAATATTATTACAGGGGTTGGTAGTTGATGACATTTTATTACAATTTCATTACAAATTCAACAAACTAATCATAATGCTCAAAAAAAGGTTTGAAAGAGTCAAGAGTTCATATTTTGTCATGTTTTGGCCAATTGTTTTTTTAAGGTGTTTTATCTGTGATTTTTCACAGCGTGCATTTTTTGTTTATTATTATTGTAAATTTGCCTAGTCCAGACTTCAACATTCTGGTTGACGCCAATCTTATTATTATCTGTGCACCTTTTCCCTTGACATGTCTGCATATCTTCAGGCTGCTGTCCCTGATGTGGCACTGGTGCTGTCTAAGGTGAACCAAAAATGAGACATTCCTTTCTTTCAGTGGAATTCCTTTCTCATGATTGGAATCACTGTTGTTGTTTTTTTTGGTTGTTGTTGTTTGACGTCATGTGTGGTGTTCTTTGAAAATGACAATGAATCGCTCGCATTCCTCTCACTGTGGTAATCTAAAATATTTCTCTGAAGGCATCATACTCCACCTGGCAACTTTTTCACCCTTTTTAGTAACTCTAGTGTGTGAAAGTTTTATGATTTATGACATAGCTGGAAGGAATCTCATATTTGAACTCTTCTCTTTCTCTTTCACTCTCTCTCTCCTCCTCTCCTCTTCTCTTTCTCTTTCATAACAATGATTGTAGTGTTGTCCAACTCCATGTTACATTGGCTTTGGCACTGATACTGATTCAGCAGGCAGTACAGTATACAGCCAGAAAAAAAAATCCCCAGAAATGCATTCTGTGTGTGGGCAGGCAGGGAAAGGAGTGAGGACTGTGTACTGTAGGTGTCGTTTAGGCCGTCAGGCTTTTCCAATTCATCCCTGAGCCTCATCTCAAGTCATCCACCAGCAGGCTTGTCCTTAGGAGTCTTTTTGAGGCCAGAGTGTTTCCTGCCTTGCAGCCTGGATCTGAGGAACCCTGGCAAACGCCTCTCACAGAGAAACCGCACAGCTAATCTCTCATCTTGGCGGTTGTGTGTCTTAAGGCAGCAGAGATTAGAGACTCCCCGTCCTGTGCTTCCTCTGGGTTCCTATTGCAGCCATCAATTTGACCTGTCAGCCTCTAGAGTGGTCTTAACTATCCTAGTGGGGCCGCTGGTGGTGTCCACTGTTGGTTTTCGCAGTAAATGAAGCACTTTGCCAGTATTCAATGGAACTAAGTCATTAAACCGTGCAATATTTTTTTTAATTTTTTTTTTTTTACTAGTTTAATTTGGGCTTTTTTTCTTTTGGGTTTTTTTTCTGTGACCCAGTAACGACCGGATGTCAGTTACATCAGGGAAATTCTACTTCACAGGATAATGTGTTACCACCAGGATTTCCAAATGACTAAGAATATAATACTAATATAGGTCTTCCTGGAGCCAAAGTGCAAATAGTTCGGTTAATCTGTGTCTGTAATTCATGGTAATTCATTGTTTCATCATGTTTCTCTCTCGAGACTGTTTCTCTTTTTTCGTCATTTAGATGTTCATTACCTTTCATTGCACTTCTCATCATGATTATATGACTATATCACTACGTCTTTAAATGTCTGTCTTAAAATCTTTTAAGCGAATCCAGCAGCTGAGTCAAAAAACCTACTGTTAAAATCATGCTTGCTTTGTATGTTTCAGCGCAACAGTAATTCTTTATTGTGAACAGCGAGGGGGGAAAATAGCTTTTGAATTGCAACCAAGATGATTTTTTATGTCCACAGCTTGTTAAGCACACGGGTGTTTGAATGCAGCATCTGGATCTGGCATAAGCATATGCAAACACATCTGCCTGCAAGCGCAATTGCGGGAACAAAAATATGAATCCTCCCCCACTCACCCCATTGGCCTTTTCTACCATCGTTCTGTTCCTTCTGAAGTTTATCCAAACTGCCGACTCACCATTCACCGCTGCCTACTTAGTCCCTTCCCCTTTTCCCCTTTATCCGTATTCCCTGACTCGGCAAAAAAAAAAATCTGTGAACAAGGCCGGCCTCTAATCAAACGTTGAGGAACAGGCATCTGTTGTCCGTTGAGTAGACTTTAGTTTTCAGCGACAAACTTCAATCCCACTAACGCCTCTCTTCAAAGTCAAAAGAGGGGCATAAACAACAATACCAACAAAAAAAGTAAAGAGATGAAATGAAATCGTGTCCCTCTCATTTACCATGAGTGCCTTGTTGGACGGCACTAGTTTATAAAATGTATATTTCACATCAAAACACCCATTAAACAAATCATAAACTCTGCTTTATGGCCATAGTGTTGATCTTAAATTTTCTGCGAGAGATGCCAGCCCCTGTTGTCTCAAGCCATATGGGAAATTGGAAAATTGTTTTCAGGGTTTGGGTGACCAATTAAAAACACATGTTGAGCCGCTGAGCTAGTTATCATTTTCAGTTTCAGTTATTTCCCCTTTCTTCCTCTTTCTGTGTCTGTCTCTCTCTCTCTTTCTCTGTTCTGACTCACAGTTATTTTTCCTTCCCCCCCCCACCCCCTTTCTCAGTGCTGAAGCACACTGCTCTCGGCAATTTAAGCCCGTAACACGGAAATGTGCCTTTAACCCAAAACACATGGCAACTTCTGTTTCCTCGGCAGCTAAGTAAACATTTCTTATAGTTCCAAACCGCTGAATTACAGTGTGTACTTTGGGTATGTTGCAAGGCGGTGCTGATATAAACACGCTGGGTTTGCTGCGGTGAAACACGCCTGGGTCGCGCTGGCGAGACATTTAAATGCCTGGCATGCTCTTACCGCGCGGGCTCCGTGCTGTGTCACATCTTGCGTTGGCATCTAATCTTCGCCCGGCGGAATTCCCTGGTTCACTATCACTTGTTAATGTTAATTCCCAAAGGCAGAATGTGTTTCCAGTCATCCTGGCTAAATTAATTTATTTCAGGATGTTATACATGCAAAGAAAAAGTGTTCGTTTCATTCGTTTTTTTTTCTTTCTTTTCTCCCCTTCACAGATCTCGACTCGTTTGCTTTAATTGCTCCGCTGTTTAAATTCAGTGATAGTTCTCTCTATTAGCGGCTGCACATGAAAGATTAGGAACTGTTCAATTTGTGGCAGGAGGCCTCTGCCACTGGGATGGTGAATAAATAGACTGAAATAAATTGTTCTAGTGTTTTCACTTAAAACCCTCCCAAGGGATTTATTTTGAAGCCGATTCCACCATAAATATACATGCTCCCGTTTTCTCCTCTTACAAGTGGTGGGAAATATTATCAGCGCGGGTAACTGAATTAATTTGCATTCAGACGTTTTTAAATTCCTGCTTGTTAAGATATTATCGGCACACTAATGGTCTGCAGGCGTTGGAAGGCTTTAATGTATTCGGTGTCGGGGCTTGTCTCCGGGCCCCGTGCCGGAGGCCCCGTGCGTGTTTGTATTACACGCTCGTGCTACTGAGCCATCCTCCGCTGCCTTCAGTAATTATCAGGTTGGGCAGAAGCCGTGAGCAGGACGCAAACACTGTTGACCTCCTCCCTCTCCACCTTCCTCTCCACCTCCCTCCCCCTCCTCACACAAACCTGTAGCCGCGTTCAGGTGGATGAACACGGTTTGTTCCCTGACTAAGGTTTAAACCGGGCCTTTAATGGCTCTTTGCCCGATGTGTGTTTGCCTGATCGCCAGTGACAGCATGGAGAGAGTGGGGGGGGGGGGGGTGTTACACTCCAGCACCCAGGTCTAATATCTTTAGTCTCTTTTCACCCCCTACTTCTCTTATTTGGAGTTTATGTTCAGGAAGTGTAAGTCGCTGCCACTGAAGCAATTAATTTTTTCTTCCCTCTCCAAAGGTTCCAGGTGAATTATATGGGGGGCCGTGGGGAGTTGGGGAGTGTGGAGGGGGTGGGGGTGGGGGGTGTTGGGGATTAAGGAGGCTGTAAGAAAGGGAAGTCTGTAATAAGAGTGTCTTCATCAGGCCTAATGCACACAGGTTAGATCAGATGTGCCTACGAAAGAGAGCACCCCTCCCAAAACACACATACACACACACACACATACCCTGACTCTCACACACAGGACCTTATCAGAAAGGGTTTAGTAGCCGATAAGAGAGTGAAACTTTAACCTCTCTACACACACTCACACACACACACACACACACACACACACTACCAATGCCCCCCTCCATTCCAAAGCTCCCTCTTTCCACTGTAAATGAGTCTGATCCTTTTCAGATGTGATTCAATTAATTTCCTTTAGATTAAATTACATGCACAAGAGTCCAAGCCCCCACCACCACCCAACCACCCTCAACAGCTCACCCTTCCACTCAATAGGGGGTCTGTGGTTCCTAAATAGCAGGCTCTGTTGAGTCTCGGTTTCTTAATTACACTTTTATTTTTCTTTCTCCCAGTCCCATTCTTTTAGTCACTCTCCTTCCTTCTTCATTTCTTTGGCTTCTCCCAAGCCGCCTTGCGAAGGAGAGCACGGGAGGGGCGGGGGTTGGAATTGGGTTGGGAGGAGGCCTGTTTGTTTGTGCGGACGGTTCAAAGCGTCAGGTACCCTTGGTGGGTTGTTTGTTGGTTTACTTACACTCTTGCCGTGATGTCGCAAGCAGGCCCAGGAGCCTTCCTCTATAATCCTTGGCAAACGTTTCTCTGCAGTGCTTGGCCCATTCTGCGGTTTCTTTTTTTTCTTGTTCCCTTTCTCTTTCCATGTCTCTCTCAGTCTCTTGCTTTGTCTTTTCATCCCTTCTCTCTCTCACTCTCTCTCTCTTGGTGCAGCCGACGAATTAAAAAGAGGGAGCTCTCCAAAATGCACAAGTGCTGCTGTGCACAGTCCATGGTTGCGAGCAGACAGCTGAAAGAAAAAGAGAACCTTGTGAAAAAGAACCCTGCAAGCTCAAAGACCAGACAGCTTGATTTTTTTATTTATTTGTTTGATTGTTTATTTATTTATTTGATGTGGCATCTTGGGTGTTTATGTCCTTTTTCACAGTCTTAAAGTCACCTGTCATAAAATGATGAGCTCATTAAGCTTATCCTTACAAAATGGAGTGAAGAAAGGGGAAAAATGGATAGATGGATTTTTGAAGGTAATTTGCCATTCAAATGTTTGGAAGCCACTTCAGTTGGCCATCACTCTCTTTAGCAATTCATCCCATGCCAGGCGCTATGTGATAACGTCCCCTTTTAATAACCTCCCTCCCTTTTCAGGCTCTGGTGCCAAATGAATGCCTCCATTGTTGAGAGGGAGACCTCTTATCAAACGCCCCTGTCCTGCTCAAATCAGCAGTCGGAAATATGGAAAAATATGTAAAAGCGCAATGATTATACTCCCAGTTGGTTTTTTTTTTCTCTTTTAGTTTTCATGGCAAGATTGCACGTCAGAAAACCAGGCTGAAAGCGTCAATTGTATTCTCTGTTCTTTTTTGTTTCTTTACCTTTTTCCTGACCATGAACTTGTTGCTGCAAGCTATGAGAGTTTGAGTGGAAACAGTTTATTTGTGCGGCTCTCTGGCCTTTGTATCGTTACACTTACATTTTCCATGAATATGCCTGCAATTCATAAGTGCTGTGAAGGCACGTATGCAATCCATGTTGCCGCATTTTGTCATAGCCTTACATCAACTCACTGACAGGTTCTCCACATCAGGGGTCCCCATGACTGGCTTACAAACAGTTTCACCCCTTTTAGGTGCACACCTATCCTTTCTTGTCTTGGTGGTGATTGTGTATTTCTATTGACTATAGCGTTAACTCAAGATTAAGATGAGCTGGGACTAAGGGTTTCAGTGAGGAGAGTGTGTGATTTTCTCATCCGATGTCTCTTGTTCTCTCTCTCCCTCTTTTTTTTACTTTATCTCTTACTTCCTGTCTATCCTCTCTCTCTCTCTCTCTCTCACTCTTTCTCTCTCACTCTTTTTCTCTCACTCTTTCTCTTTCCCACACCTTTCTCTCCACAGGCCTCCACTACTACCAACCACATGTTGGAGTCCCAGACCATTAGCGACCTGAAGGCTGAGATAGTGTCCCTCAAAGGCCTTCTACTGAGCAGGTACGAGGCAATCCACAGTCCACACACCTGGTGCTGAGTGGGTCAAGAGCCCCTGAAGGCAGTGGCTTTGTGCAAAACCTATATACAAGGACATGCTCCATGGTGCCGCATGATGGCACCTAGAGCCACTAGGAATCTTTAAACAAACCCCACATGCTTAGATAAGAGCTGTCTGCAGGTACTAAGGCAGTTAGTTCACCCAGATAGCAAAGTCGAAAAAGATCAAATGTGCAAATAGAGAAGTCAAACTGCTAAACTGTACTCTGTAATGGTGGGGGGGGGGTGGGGGGTGGCGAGAATTTGCATAGTTGGAAAATTTGGCTCAGTGAAGTCATGTGGCATCCATCTTGGGCGCACGCTCAAGCACGGGCTGTTTATATTCTGCATGGATGTTTTAGCAGATAACTGCGCTCGATTTTGATCTGAAGCTGTCACATTTTCCCCTTCAGCAAGGCATGTCGGTGGAACCGGCCCATTACTGGCTAATGAGCTCCTGCTCTACACCCAAAAGGTCCCCCTCACAGGCATAACACACTCACACTGCCATTAATATTAATTTCATTATGTATGTCATGCAAATTAAGATCTAAGCAGTTGTATACGTCCAAAAAGAAAAATTGCACCGATAATAGCGCTCCATTTGGTACAATTTTCTCTGGCATTTTCTAAATCTGTATCTAGCTTTAAAAATGATGATATTATTTGAACACATTCACAAAGGGGTGAAAGTCAGGTGCAGACACACCATCTGTTATGGGAGAAGTTTTCAGGCTTGTTCAAATCAAATGCACTGCTATCTTGCAACTGATCTCTTAAAGAGGGATGGTAACTTTGTTGAAGACTTACTTTAGCTACTTTCACGTCTTCGCCAGGTGTGCGGGACATCTGGCAGATTCCCTTCTAATTGCCGACAACATGGGCGAGATTTAATAAAAGGTCTGCTTAAAAGGAGATGTGACAATACCTAAAGTCTCTGTACACAAATAATGGCTCTAGAAGTTTAAAGGGAGTTTTGCATCAGGTTGAGCTTAATATTTCTGTCTGTTTTTGAATTCTGTAGCTTTTTAGATATTTATATGGTGATTTGTCTCAAGACCTGAATTGTTTGCCATATTGATCAGGTATGGGGATTCCTTTTCCTGCTTCCAGGGATTCAGATTGTTCGAAACCTTTTTAGGCCACTTAAAAGAGAATGTTTGTGTAATAATAATGATCCTACGGTTAGAACAGTTTAAACAATCAAGGAGTTTTACTGTTGAACGTATTGCTGTTAAAGGTGCTCTATGAGATGTTGCAGGATTTTAGCGTGATTTCATTTTTATCTCAAATCATAGGCATCTCCCCTTAATCGGCTAGCTTTTTGCCCCCTGGATACGCTATGAAAAACCCCGGTCTTGAAACACAGGGGCTGTAATCCTCAACACTCAAACAAACAAACAATACAACAAACCACGGCCAACCAATCGACAACAAGATGGTAGAGGACGTACAGTAACTCCCACCCCATCTTGTTGCCAGTTGGTTTGCTTGAACACACCACTCAGATTTGAGTATTGCAGCCATTGTTCATGATGGTGACGCCTTGCAGAAAGTTATCATTGCCTTATTTCTCTCCACCTCCACGTCCTCTTTCCCCAGGAGACAGTTCCCAGCATCCCCCTCTGTTCCCAAGATCCCCTCCTGGCAGATCCCGCTGAAGCCATCCTCTATGTCCAACCCACCATCGGTCAACCACACCAACAGCAGCAGCGACATATCCCCGGTCAGCAACGAGTCAGCCGGCTCCTCGCCGGTCAAGGATCCCCACGGCAACCAGGCCACCCCCTCGGCCTCGCACACCCTCAACGGGGACTCGGACCTGGGCGCCATGCTGCCATTGGACCTGAAGGACCAGGTCCGCATGGAGGTCCAGGGAGAGGAGGAAAAGAGGGAGGAGGTGGAGGAAGGCGATGAGGATGACGAGGAAGACGAGGAAGAGGGTGACGACGATGATGATGACGTGGCCTGGGGGTCCAAGTCTGAGGAGGAGGAGCGCCTGAGCGTCCAAACGGAGGACAGGAGAGGAGGGGATGGACAGTTCCACGAGCAGGTGGACAAGCTGAGGCGCCCTGAGGGAGCCAGCAACGAGAGCGAGGTGGACTAGAATGCAAACATACATGTACACACACACAAACACACACATAAATACACACACATGTGCATTGCTTACTCACATTTAAAGACAAACACCTGGCAAAACTAAACTGTACCACCTTTTGTCTGCTCAGCTTTCTGTGTACGTGTGTGTGTCTGTGTCTCCTTGACTGGCCTACTACCCTCGTCTGGCTCGCACACTCACACACTAACTTTGAGTGTGATGTGGTGGTGTGTGAGAGGAGAGAGAGCAGCAAAAACCGTTCACGCCTTCCGTCCTTCGTAGGAGTTCTTCGCGGCCCAACACCTTCTTCTATTTTGAAGGCCTTTTTTGTTTCTGCTTTTGCTTTCTTTAATTTTTACTAGTCTAGCTCAGGGGTCTTCAACCTTTTTCAGCTCAAGGACCCCTTGGCTGTGAGAGAGACTGAGCACGGACCCCCACACCTATGGAGTAAGATTGCTGTCAAAATTTTTGTGTCCATATATTTGATACACATGCGTATTTTGTTGTGCATAAAATAAACATTTGTGAGTTCTCAAATGAGTTCAGTCATGCATAAAAAATACAAATTCAAAAATTACAAGTACGAAATCAAAATTTCAATACGCCTCTCAATATTATGGATACGACTTCGCACACGTTACTCAACTTTCAAAATACGTCATCGCCCCATTCACAGGCATTACTTGTTGAAACGTTTTGACAGCTATCTTACACACCTGGCCCACCTCAAATCCTGCCGTCATTTGGACCGTCAGTTATGAGTGCCTACATGCACGCACGCACACACACGAACGCACACATTCTAAACAGGCGTTATTATTAACGGGGGTAACACCTCGTTTCTTTACATAGTTGCATAAATTCGCCCTATAACAGAATGAATGTCACAAGGGTTAACTAGCTGGATATATTCAGCTAAATTCAGGCAAAGCTTCATTAGCTCAAACTGATACAGACAGAAATCCTCTTCCTCTTGTGTAAATATAACTTCTTCTTTCAGAAGGAAACATGAGATTATCGTTTTATTGTGATGGAACGTTGGATGAATGAATTCGCGCAGAACGCCTTGAAGTGCAAAGACGGCAGACTCTCATAAAAAAAACAACAAAGCAAAACATCACATAGAACAAATACCCTGCAAAGTTCAGGGTTCATCAGTCCCGACACTGAACAGACGAATCAAACGTAATTTATCTCCCGGAATGAAAAGAACGAGTTTGCTGAATACGAAGCTATTTAACTTAAACGCACGGGGGGAAGTGTTCTTTAATCGCGATGATCCAACTCTAATAAAAAAAGATCACAAGGGTCACATTTTTTATTATAGTGGGACGAAGAATTAAAGACAACTGATCAGCTACCAGGTCCTAGTGAGAGCACTGAACCTGGTGAGTGGAGCTTCTCTATTCTAGGACTGATGGAATTTGCGAGGCAATGTCACATCAGGCTCAGGCTGAAGTGGTGACCTGTATTTGTACATTTATGAATGCTAATGTGTTTTGGCATAGGTTAGCAAAATGTTACGCAGGGATCAAATGATCACATGCATGATTCATGGCCTACAATGTGTTATTTAAAAACGAATATGAAGCAATTTTCTTTTGAACATTATGTTAACTATGACTAATTTTATTTTTTGGAAGAGAAAAAAAATGCTTCAGACGAAATATTTTCGCGGACCCCCGGTTGAAGACCCCTGGTCTAGCAGTTTTCATAATTGACAAAAACTTTCATTGCGTTGTACATGGAATTCAGCCCATGATATGACTGAAAGGCAAAGAGAACGATAGACTGGAGAAAAAAAAACTGTGGTTCATTTCAATGGTTAGATTCCTCGACTTATTAATTTGTTTGTTTTTTGTTTGTTTGTTTGTTTGATCTGTTCATGTCTGTTCCTGCGTCTGTTTGATGGTGCCTGGCTAATCCCTCTCTACATGCACTACATGTCTGAAGTGTGCGCTACTTACTATTTCAACTTGCCTCACGATGTGAAATTGTACTCTGCCAGTAAAACAACAAAAACTGTAAACAAACTAAAGTTTAACATTGACTAAAAATACTCTACGTATGCCAGAGACTGACACCAAAGATGAAATACAAAAAACAAAAAAAAGACAACAAAAAAAATGTTTTTATTGTTTTTCCCCAGTATGTTTATCAGTAAGATAACAGTAAAATCATATATCTATATATAAATATTCTACTGCTATTTTATATAAATATAAGGACACAATCCCATACTGGTGGACACCTGCACATGCGCCTGTGTCTGTGAGCTGTCTGCCATGTCTTTTACAATCATTTTTCTGTTTTCTGTAAAGACATCACAAACAATATCCCAAGCAATTCCTGGGAGACTTTGCTTTGTTTTCTCTTTGTGTTATTGTTTGAGTCCAGGGAGGGTGATGGGGGCAGGTTGAGAGTGTGTGTATATGAGTGTGTGTGTCAATGCTACGCATATGTCTGGTGTGTGTGTGTGCGCGTGTGTATTGGAGCGTGCACACACACATTCACTGTTGGAGCAAGGCGAAGATAAATGCTGTTTTTTATGGGCTCCTCTTTTTGTCTCTCTCTCTCTCTCTCTCTCTCTCTCTCTCTCTCTCCACACACACAGGGCTGAGGAGAGCTGAGGCTGGCGGCTCCGCTGCATCCCGGCGGTCTCCAGCAGGGCGGGCTGATTTGGTTTATGAAGTCTGTTAATAATCAAATGATCAACAAATAACAGATGTATTAGTTCATGCAGCTTGAAATGTCAAGGAGGCTCAAATCGGAAATCTAATACCGAAAGCCTGTTATATGATATTATATTACACGACAAACCCTCCAGTCCAAATTATATGGGGCCTCCCACAGTGAATAATCTTAACATGAAACAGTGCCGGGGTTTCGTAATTAAACCGTGTAAAACAATGGATGTTTGCTGTGGCAGGGCTGACAGTTCTGCTTTCACTGCCTCTCAGATTTGGGGCTTGGTGAAGGGGCACAGGAGGGAAGGACGTGTGGGTGGCGTGGTTGGGGGGTGGGGTGGGCTGGGTGGGGCTCGGGTGGGTTTTGGGTGGGCTAGGGTGCGGGGGTTGACACCCCTGATGTAAATGAAGGCTAACGTATGAATACTTAACTAACCCAATTACACCCCCCTATACCCCCCCACACCTACCCCTGAGCAGATGATGAACGGAAAGAAAAAGAGTTGAAAGAGTGAAGGTTGGAGAGAGAGACAGAGATCGAAAGAGAGGGAGCGAGCTCCCCAAGTAAGAATTAGCGTGCAGGCCCTGTTGTGGCATTTTCACTTTTAACAAATGGCCTTCAAAGTAACACGATTAGGACAAAGGCAGGTGAGGCTTCATCCCACACAGCCCCTCTCTCCCTCTCTTTCTGTCTCTCTCTCTATCTCTTTATATCCTTCTTCTTCTTTCTTCTCTGGAAAAGGCATGGGGCCGCCTCTCTTACCCAACCTCTCCTTAATCAGAGCGGACCCATTGTCACGGTGACGAGGATAAAGCCATGCACTCTCACAACATACAGTAATGCCAGGCAAAGTTGTTTTAATTTTCTAATGGATTGTTATTGATCCGAAATAGTAAAAGATTATGAAGCCACCGAGGTAAATCATTTTGACTGAGACGTAGGTGGGGGGCCATGATGACTCGAGAGGGGTGTAAAGATCCAGACATCACTCTTACCTCCAACTGGAGAGGGGCGACGAGAACTGTTTGTGTGTGTCAGTGAGTGAGTGAGTGAGTGAATGAGTGAGTGATTTGGGTGTGTGCATGTGTGTTTGTCGATGTGTGTATGCATTTGAATGTTGATCACTAGTTGCTTGGTTGGTTGTGTGTCTGCTCTTGAGTCGTAAGGGTGAGACCTTGTATACGTTTTAATGGCGTCCATAAAATTGCCCATTTGGCTACTGTTCATTACCACAAAAATGTACCCAGCTGATGTTTGCTGCAATTACGGAATATCTGAAAACATGTAAATAATGTACTTGTAATAAATTCAACAGAAAGCACAATACTGTTTTTGTCAATTTGTCATTTTTTCATGCACAGTACTGACACAGCCATTACGTTGTGCATAGTATACACAATTTGTGTGTGTGTGTGTGCGCACACATGTCTGTGGGCGTGAGCATCATATGACTTGCATTTACGTCCTCATGCAACCTAGTGCAAAAAAAAAGGCTTGCTCTGTGCATTAGTATTCATGAATCTTTAATGTCTGAATATTTATACAAGGAGAGAAAAAACAGGCCTAAAATAATGTACATCATTTAGCAACAGTGCTGCGAAAACAAGATGTTCACAGATAGCAGAATTGCCTTTTGTTTAGGGGGGGGGCGTTTGCTAGGCATGTTTTAACAATGACTTTGTCGCCTCAACGCACACATTTTTTTACCCCGGATCAGCACTCCTGGTGGCTTTTTCAGGGGCGGATCTCTATTAAGAGAATTTCGATCGATAAACCTTGATCCTAAAACAGCATTCTAAAAAAAAAAAAAACACCATTCACCAATACACCATTCCCCTGTAGTAAGCAGTCCGAATATTCCAGTGCATTATCAAGTTTATGAATTTAATTTGTCTGTCAAGGTCCAAGTGATCAATAGCGTTGCACATATTGATGGGGTGTATAAACTTCTTGAAGGTTCGATACCGCATCCCTTTGTAATCCATTAACCTCTCCCTGGAGTTCAGGCCAGGCTGAGATTTATAGGCCCAGCTGTAATAAATGCACTTGTACATCATTTAGTGTCTTATGGGACCAGCAGGGCACTCTTGCCCAGAAAGCCTCGTCTGGCCTAATCTCTAATTCTTATCTCCATTTTAAGGAGGTAGGCCAGCCCCAATAGCCATCCAGCCTCTCCACTAGTCAGGCAGTCAGTCAGCCTGTCTGCCAGTCAGTCAGTCAGTTAGTCGGTTGATGATGTGGGCCAGACCGTCTCCCACTGGCTCTAACAGTTAACCACCAGGAAGGATAGATGGAGAGAGAGGTGGAAGGTGAAGGGAGGGCGAGTAAGTGAGTAGGGGGAGTATAGGGAGGTGAATGGAGATCAGGTTTTGTTTCAATGGTTGAGTTGAGCTGAGCTTAGGTTAGATTGTGAGGGGGTGTTTTTTTTTTTTTTTTTTTTTGCCACGATGCTGGCTTTCCGGAAGCTGGAGGCCATTTTAACCTCGTCAATTGGCGCGCTAATCGGGAGAGCACTCAATAACGCCTGGCTGTATTGACGCTGTCCTGGGCAGAGGGAGCTTCATAGTGCGTCCCAAAACGAACAATTGGCAGGTCAGGGTGGCTGAGGGTCTCTCGTGAATCAATGGCGAGGGCGGTTCTCTTTTCCTTAGACATCGCTAACTACCCACCTGCCTTTGTTGACTGTAGCCAGCATTTAGGCAGTGTGAAGAGGTTCTGTCTTTGCAGATTTTACCCAAGTTTAGAATTAACATTTTGAGATTTTAAGATGCTTTGCAAATTCATTCATTCATCCTTTAATTCATCAATCCCTCCATTCATGCTGTGGTCTTCATGTCTAAATGCCTTTGCATAGAAAAGGGCAGAGATGTCATTGGAAGAATCATATGCAGAAGCTCTGTTTCCCTATTCCGCTTGGAGATAAGGACTTGGGCGTGTAGAGTTCAGTTGGCAGGTCAGGTTTGTGTGTTGATGTCTGCGTGGAGCCCCTCAGTGTTTCCTGCACTGACCTCACGGGGACACCCACAGATAGGATCAGGGAGACGGCAGGGGAAATGCAAAGCACTACTCCGCAAACGGGAGAGTCACGTAAAACATGAACATTGCCTGGGCAACTAAATCGCAAGTCGATTTTCGTTCTGTTTTACATTGGTGCGAAAAGAGCTCGCTTTGCCATGTAGGGCAGACTTAAAATTTGCCGCCATTTGCCGCTGTTTTGAGACCAAGGTCACCAGGTTCTTGCCCATATAAGGCCTCGGCAGGCCTCAGTGGCAGCTCTACCACACAAGTCATAAAGCACTTTGTCATCGCACGTTACATAAACTCTCCACAATCAAGAGCCCCGGTGGGGGTAAGGGGTGGGGATCACGTTTCTCCTCCGCAGCACCATGTCTCCATCACCCCCGGTGTCCTCTTGGCCCCATTTCAACTCTAAATGGGCCAAATATGCTCCCGTCGGTGTGGCACAGCCATTCAATGCCTTTACTTTATCTATCCGTTTGGAGCAAGCTGCTTTTAGTTTGAGTGGGTCTTGGACCGGGGGGAAAAAATCAAGCGAAGAAAAGGTGTGAGTGTCAGAATGGAGCAAAAAATGGGAGAAAGACATGACAGAGGGATAGTGGTTGAAGGGGTGAGTCAGGTCGAGAGAGAGGAAGAGAGAGAGCGAAAAAAAAACTATGGCTGGGCTGTGAAGAGGTTAATAAATCACTCTGGAAGCTGAGAGCCCCTGCAAGTGGTAATACAGGAGACAATATTTATGAATTCCTCCAGTAATGAGCCATCAGAGCCGTGGCGGATATGAGAAACTCGGCGGGAGAAAAATGCCCTTGTCCCGCACCGTTGGAGAGCGGCAACAATGCTAGTGGCAGCGGGAGCAGGAGCAGCAGCCGTCGCCATTGTGAGAAGAATGGATTATCTGAGGCCGCGCGCGCTCTTCAGCCTGTTGAGCGTCCCCGCATCGCAACGCATCGCTGAGGCAACAGGTGTGAGCCTCGCCGGGCATTTGTGCAAATTCGACAAATCACAAGCCTGTGCGCGCAGTACACAAAGCATGCCAAAGGTGGCGCGGGGTGGGGGTGATGGGTAGGTTTGAGGTATTCCAACATTTGTGTGCACTTCTATTTGTAACCTCCTCTGTCTTCATAGTGTTTTATATCCCCTTTTTAAACCCTTCACCACCTCATGCACAAACTGCTAGTTGATGCAGAGGTCTACCGTAGCGTCCTATAAAGGCCAGGAAAGGCAAACCTTTGCACATGTTCATGTGATATACACTGTAAGCAGAATTGGTTTTACACGTTTTTTTTTTTTATTGCATTTGCACATATTCGAAAGAATCGCCAGATTCCAGTGTTTAGAAAAGTCTCCAGGGCATTTTTTTTTTTTAATGAGGTGGCTAATGCTTTGTTTACATGGAAATGAAGGGCCCAAGTGAATAATGAAATATCAGATTATAAAATATCTAGATACTGCAAACTAGGCCTTAATGAGGAGATAAGTATATCATTCCCAAACACCTCTTTAGTACACTTGTGTAATTCCACTTAACTTGTTATATCCTGGGGACTGATATGTGTTTACGTGTGAATTATTACTGCTGGAAGAGACTGAACTTGTAATGTTAATGGCCAAGTAGTCTTCATTCTTCACTATGTGAAGAATTTGGATTTGAAACAAGGTGCGTTGACTGTAGATTGACAAAGAGCACAGAATGAGGAAGCCCTTGTGTGGCTGCTGTCTTTCAACCTCCTCCTGGCCTTTCTGTTGGAGAGCTAGAACTTGCAGTCAGGTGGTGGTTTGGTGGCATGGAGGTAGTATTTATATGCAGGGTGCATAGTAGTATGCATATGGGAGGTGCATATTCGTTGACCTTGTCCTCCAAACCAGGCATGGACTGCTGGACTGTCTCTGCGAAACATAATCCACATTTTTCGAGGTCTCAGAGTGAGAGTGAGTAGGGGTGGGGGGAAAAAAAAACACAATCCCAAAATCCCTTTTGCACTCTTAACCTCGTCTTTGAAAGGAGAGCAGTACTCACAGAATTCCTCTGGTAACAGAAAACCACAGTCAATGGTGCACATTCGCTATTATTAGCATTGCTAGAATCTTCCCCAACCCTCTCCTTCCTTCCCTTCCTTGCAGCAAATGTCACGTTGCTGATGTATTCCCTATTAAATTACCAAGTTTTAAGTGAGAGGATGACAGCCCAGTGTGTCCATTCGACTACCATAATGTGGGAGATTAGCACAAGCAGCGACACACCTGTTGGTGTGTGCCGTGTTTGTGTGTCTGTGTGTGTGTGAGTGAAGAAGTCACAGCTGTGGCCCCCCAAAAGGGGGCATTTTAAAAGGCCCCTCTCCTTTTTTAGAATGACCCATGCTCACAGCTCTGCTTTTGGACATTCAGTCATTCTCTCCGCTTAATGCCGCTGGCAATAACAACAGATAAGTGGAACGGGGGGAGAGACGGCATGTCCCCACTGCACTGGAGTTCTGACAGAAGAGTGCTTTTAATGCTTGAGCTCAATGCATCCCCTTCTCACTTCTCAATCGGGGGGAGGATTTGGGGCTAACAGTTCTTTTGCCCTTGTGACTAAGTTGATTCTAAAACTTAACTGTGTGATCGTTGTGTGATATTCTTTCCACAGTTGTATAAGATCACACAAGAAAGTGAGTGGAATAGAATTGAATGTGTACTGTACTTCTGTTTCCATTTCATATCTGTGTGAATTGTCTTTAGCCATGATGGCAAATATGACACTGCGCTTCAGATATTGCCTAACACTATTGTGTTTTATCCCTAACTAAGCCTGTCGTGTGCGCGTGTGTGTGTGTGTATGTGTGCGTGTTCGTGTGTGCTTGCGTGCATGTGTGTGCATGTCTTGTTCAGTGCTGTCATGCTTGCCTCACTCATTCTCTTTAAATCTGCCTATTTTCCCTCCCTCAACAATGATCCATACCCACATATCCATCCCAACCACCCCCACCCCTGCAAGGCCCCCCTGAGTCATGTCAAATTACCCAAATTTATGGCCTCGCTCATAAGAGCCCCCTCTGATGCCAGGGATATGGGCCTTGTTTGAGTGCGTTCTGTCAGGGCCTGCGTTGGCCAATCATCCCTGCTCGCCAGCTCCTCGCACGCTCCTCTCAGGAGCCCTCTGGAGCGTTCCGGCGGCTTCTCCCAGACCAGCACTTCAACTCTGAAGCGAGGCTGTAAAGTGCTGAAATCATCTCCTCCGACTCCCACTCCTTCTGCCTCTTCCTCACCCTCTTCCTCACCTTCTTCCCCGTGCGCTCCAGAGACTACTGGTTGGGTTTTTGAGCAAACTGCTGGAATCGTAATGGGTCCTTGGAGACGGGCCAGGCCAGATTAACAGTTTTATTGCGCTCAGCACTTGTAGCCTGTTGCATCTTGTTGGTGTGTTTCTGAAAGGCTTCTTGTCCAAGCCTGGATGGCTTGTTTATATCTGACGGTAAACTTGATGTACCTGGGAACAAAGCTAATTGTTTTGGACTCTACCAAGAGATGTATGAAAAGGAGTATATTAAAGTATACCTTTAAGTACTGTCTATTAAATAACAAAACATATCACTGACTTTTAGACATCTACAGATTTTTAACAGTAGCTCAGGGTAGCCTCTCCACAGTAATACAGGTTACACTTATATGTGTGAGAGAGATCTGTTTATATAACATTATATAACATAACATTGCACATTAAAACAAACTATAAAGTAGGTGCAATGTAGAATCGTGTCGTTTTTATTAATGGCCACTAAGTTGTTCTTTACTTATTTTGACCAAACTATTCTAAACATCCTTGTTCCTAACCCAAGACTTGGCTTAATGTTTGTTGCCACAAATGGAGATGACCCCTCTGTCAGTGACTACAATTAAAGGCATTCTCTCAGATTTGTGTTCTGTGTGTTTCATGAGTCAGTGATGGGTTCTTTGAATCACCAGTTGGGCACGCTGTGAGATTCTTCTAGAGTTACTGTGAATTGTGTGTGACCATCAGTATCCACATACATTTGAGAGATGTCATAGGCAGATTTGGAGAGTTTAGTTGAAGTGAGACAAACATCTGTTTATTTTAAGACTGCATATATTTACTACTTTTTTTGTCTATAAGCCTAAATAGTATGATTGCCACTTGAATGTTTGGTATGTCACAGGGAATTAATATTTTCCCACCAAGCCAACCATGCAGTGGTGCTTAAATGTGACACAGCCAATAAAATCCTGCTAATGTTAAATTGAGTGCCTGAGAGTCCAGTGTGCTTCGTTTTTTTCCTTTGGGGTCCTTGAAGTTCATTTTTTACTCAGGCAACAGCTGCAGCCAATGGTGTTTAGGTGTCCTTTTTTGTCCTGTGACCGTCGTGCCTTTCCTGAAATGAACCCACATCTCACGGAAGTGCATAGAAATAGATAAGATTTAGAAAGACACAACGCGGGATGGGATAGAGGCTTTGCCTATTTAGTGTGAAAGCGACCCACTGAGTCATAGCAAACTCAACTCTGGTGGCCAGTGTTGTTGTCAGAAAGCCATGTTAACCACTCTTCTACTTGTACTGGGAGCTTTGATAGGGTAAACTTGCCTGCTGTGACTTTTCAAAGAAGGAAAATAATGCCCCCCCCCCCCCCCCAAGTAGACCCCAACCCTCCACTGCTGTGCGGACTCCTGACACAAGACGCCATTAACGAGCACTTGGCCTGTCTGCGTCTGAGTGTGCCATGTAGCTGTCATGTGACTACAGTGGCTCAAGCATATGCACGGCACACCTGTCGCACTCTCCCAGCGTTGACTGCTGCCGTCCCTCTCGCAACCTGTTCCTGGCAAATCAACCTGGCACACGTCAGCACGGGGCCCAATCCCACCCATTCTGCCACCTCCAACGCTGCACCAAAGCTTGAGAGATACGGGGCTTTCTTTCTTTTCTCCTTTCTTTTCTCCTTCCTTTCTTTAATCATGGCTCTCACCCAATAGACTCTCGTGCAAAAATTTAGAAACAGTGATTTTATTTCATGACTGAGAACAAGTGTTAAAGCAAGGTTGAAAAACTGGCTTGTGGCCTGGCTGCTGCTGCTGCTGTTGCTGTTGTTGTTTTTTTAACACCCCACCCACCCCGCACCCGGCTCATGTTTTATCGAGTGGAAAACAAGTCATGCAAGGGAAACAAGTAAATAAAACAGAGACTGGCTAAAACTGCACTTCATCCGTCTGGACACATTCATCATGTTGGTGGAACAGGTGCCTGTGGCACTATGCAGAAAGTGTGCAAGGTCCTCCCTTGCCTGTTCCAGTCATGTGCAAAATAGCATTGCAGCAATGCTTTAGGTCTGAAAGGTTTCCTCCTTATTCAGGCATTGTAGAGTACAGCATACATCTTCCAATTACTGCTATATGATTTGGAATCCCATATTAAAGAGTTAACAACATTCTAATCATATAGTTGTTTTTATTTATTTCATTTCATTAAGAGCAGGTAATTATCTTCTCTTGTTGTCCTCCACTTTGTCATCTTCTTGTTATTAATTAATATAGACAGATGATCAGGGCCCTTAAGCCGCAGCCTAAGCTGGATTTGGAGGTTGTTTCCGTCTGGTTCTGGTTTTTGTGTAATATAATTTTCATGTTTTATATTTATTTATTTTTTTTATTTATTTATTCTTTTTTTTCCCTCAGTGAGATTATATACAGGATGCCAGCTGGCAAACAGATGGTGATGCCTTTACCCGTTTTCTTCCCCCTCTTTTTGTTTTTTTTTTTTGTCCCCTTTAAAGGAACATCACAAGGAAGCGGGGGATGATGAGAAGGAGGGAAGGAGAACAGCTGTAAGCAGAGGGCCTCTCTGGCCATTGTGTGGTTTCCTCAGTAGCTGACTGTGAGGGTGAGTAGGCTGCTGTTGGAGCCGTGGATAAAATCCAGCCATCGCTCTCCAGATAAACAGATTAAAAACCTGCACCAGAACTGACACACACACATACACACACACGCCCCTAAGCGATTTGTCTGTAGATAAGGGGAAAAGCCTAAGGGAGAAGGGGTGGGTGGGTGTCTGGAAAGTAACCCTAGACGATATGCTGTGGAGATATCACCGCTACTCAATAGACTATAATTGCCCTTAACAGACAACACAAAAACACACGCATACTGTGAGGCCTAAGCTGACAAACGAAAGCCAAGATTATGTCATAAGTAAGTGACTGTAATAAATAGGAAGAAATGGGGTGCTACAAGTGACGTGTGGAGACATGCTAGTGAAAAATGGGTACTTGAACTTTTGCTTTCGGCTACGGTAGCTGTACAACTCTGCTGTTCTTGTCTGTGCCACTTCAGCATGGAGGGGACTGTTCTACATCTCATTCCATTGTGTCACCCGGGGGAAGGCCTGGCTTGTGTCGCCCAGACTCTCTACCCGGCAGCAGAAGCAGCAGCAGCAGCCGTAACACATGGGGTGAGTGCAAACTGCTCTGACCCCTGCTGAAGCCTAGAGAGTTAAAGGCAGCATCTCCTAGGCCTTGCTGCTTTTATATGGTGTAGATACACTAAGTAATACTACTTAGAAGGGTTCAGTATACTATATTTGTGGGGCAAGTAAAGAAGTTGGCTTATCTAGGTAACTTCAGGAGTAACTGTTAATCTGCGTGCACCATATGACTTTTGAAACATCAGATGCTCAGTGCAATATTGGTCTTAAGGTTACCAGAGTTAGCAGGTAGCCTCACACCTGGTTTATTATGAGGGCCAACTGTGTTCTATAGCCCCTAAACATTCATGACAGCATAAGTTGTTATAATAATTAGATTTTCTTTATTTTTTGACTTTTTACAAATCCTGCTATTTTACACACATAAATTGTATTCAAGTGCACAACGTATCTCCCAGCCAAATAGCCATTTCAACAGTTTTTTTGTTTGGATCTGAAAAAAAAAACAAAACAGAAAGCTTTGTCTCTTTACTCAAAGGCAGAGCGAAAAGAACGCCTAGAAAGGATTCATGCCAGTGAGAAATGTCAACAAATATTCCAATTAAATAAAACGGAAAAAATAACCACACACAAAAAACAATGACCAATAAAAGCAAATCAAAGATCGTGTTGAAGCAAGCGGAACCATCCAATAGTGACTCAGTATCACTGTGGTTTAGGTGACATGTGAATGGTCTGAGGAAATGAGGAAATAATGGTGGAGCATGAACTGACTCTTTGCTGTTTCAGTGCTTCTCGATCGAGGGCTCTACTGGTTTTTGGGAGTATTGATACAAAAAAAACAGTTCACACACAAGCAAACTATACTGGTACTTTTTCCATTTTTGACTTTTTTATTTCTTTATTTCTCCTTTTTTTATTTAATTTTTAAAGGAAGCTTTTCATCAAAGAGCATTTTGTTCATATATAGTTTTTACAGAAGAAAATACTATACAACCTTTTCCCTTTCTTGAAACCGGATCTTGAAGATAATCATCCACATACGTAATTACCTCTCTTCCGATAGTTTAGGAAATAATTAATCAAAATTGCCTTGCCACCTTTTTAGTTTCTTTTTTTCACCTCTTTTCTTCTTTACTCTCTTCTTCATCTTATGCAGTCATTTATTTCAAACTGAGTCTGGGCTACAAATATTATTTTGTTGTAATTTGGTTCTATCTGAGTACTGTAATCATTTCCTCTGACTAGAATTCATTTCAATCACAGCTCCCATTAGTGTTAATCATTAGGGCACGCAGGTCCTGGCATGCCTTTTTCCATGTTGAATTCATCCAATCACAGAGGCAAATAAAATCAGTCCTTATTTTTTTTTTCTTTAAATAAAACACAGAACAGGAGATCTTAGTCACACTAACAACTATTTGTGCATCAACGCAAAATGAGCTAAAACAACATCATAAAGCAAAAAAGGTTCCCTGTTAAAAGTTATATGCCATATTTTTTTCTCATGAAGTAAAAATGAACCTAAAAGTGCAAAAACACCCTAATTGTTTTTTAACCATTGCAAGGTCACATAAATATTAAATAAAACCATTATAATTGGAGCTTAACCACAGCCATGGTAAAGAGAAAACAACAACAACAAAAAAAAACCGTCATAAACACATTGTTTTCTGTCTGTACATTTCAAACAGGTTTTCCCTGCATGGGAGAGTGTTCTTTTAGCATGTCTCAAAGGACGTGCTGTCTCTCCATAAGTTAGTCAGTTGGGGCTGCAGTAAAAGATAGTCCCGTGGTGAAGCCTCGTGCACTTGTACATAATCACTCGAGGCCTCTGAAAAAAGGAAGCTTAAAGAACTCCGCCATGTTCTACTGTTTGTTCCATTTTTTTCTTTGCGTGCGACAAAATTTCTTTTTTTTTCAATGAGAACAAAAGTACATGAAAAAAACAACACCTGCTACGTTTTGTCTCTCATCTCTCGCCTCAACTCTCTCTACATTCAGACCTCACAGGTCCTTCATGTGGATGGCTACTTCAGTCCATTGGGCCTCCGCTTGCTCTCTTATAGTGACTAGGCAGGTAGCACCAACAAATTCATTCTGGCGTTTTCACAATACGCCCTTCCAAGCTAACCCCATCTCTGCACACCCATCAAATCAAGGTCAAACTGCAGCATCAACTGGTCATGCATGTGCAACTGGAAAATGCCGCCATAAAATAAAATAAGATAAAGCAAATAATGCAAATGGTAACAAAACTTTTTTGAATATGCGTTTTGTTTTGCTTTCCTCATCTAAAAAAGTGCACTAACCATATGCAATGCCAACAGGGTCCACAACAAAACAAGAAAATCTCTTTAAAAAAAAAAATCACACAAACAAAAAAAATAAAACAATAATATTATCTGAGTGAACAAAAAGTGAAACAATGAGCTTTTGGTGTCTGTCTGACAGTCTTTTTTGTGTCTACAACCATAATGTGCTTGGACAGCCTGCATACACCACAATCTGGGCTTTGAGGTCTGAGTTTCCTGGCCGTAGTTACTGGTCTCTGGTTGGACTAAAGGTGACGGAGAAGTCAACTGTCCACATGGAATGGAACCAACAGCACAACAACTGACCATTCTGAGAGTGTGTGTGAATAAACCAGGAACAAACAGACAGACAAGAAAAAAAAATAAAGAAAAAATAAAGAAACACACAACAAATGTCACCCTGCAGAAAGAATCAACGGAGAGATGTAAGAGCCAAAAGCGCACATGCAGGCTCCAGCAACTTCACTGATAAATAAGAGTCATCATAGAAGAACAACAACAATAGCTGAAATCAGTTATTTTGAGCACATTCTCTTGTATTCATTTTCCGTCAGTGTACAGTATTTTTGTACGAGTTTCCCTTTTTTTATTATGTATAAGGGTTTTGCAGTTCATGTGATAACTGCCTCACAAAAAATTGAATATCAATGTCCACACACAACTATTGTATATAGATATATTTATATATATATAGTTAGATTTTGTTTTTGTTAGTTTTTTTTCCTCATTTTTTTCCACACACAAAAAGTAAAAAACAAAACGAAAAAAAAAATGAAATAAATTAGTCAAACATGCACACACACAAAAAAGACTGATGTGTAGGAAATGGTTTACGCCGCCTGCCTCATGTAAAAGAGGGTCTCATCTGTCTGTTTCTGTGTTCATTTCTTAATGCATAATTAAATTAATAATATTGGTCATCTTGTAAACATCATAATAAATCATTTTTGGGCCTTCAGGTTTTTTATGTAGTTGTTTTCTTGTCATCTGCAATGTTGCTAACCATGATAAATGAGGCCACTTTCATTCTTGTTTCTTGTTGAGGCGGCTCTTCCCCCCCCATTCCCCCTCCCAGCACTGGCTCACGGTTTGGCTTCGTCCTTCTCCTGCTGCGAGCTCTCGGTGTGATTGGTGGGAGCCTCAAAAGTCTCTCTGTTGTCCTTCTCGCCTTCAGGCTCGGGCATGGAGTCTTCGTAGGAGTCTGTGTTGAGGTCGTCCTCTGGTTCTTCCTCCTCCTCTTCCTCCTCCTCCTCTTCTTCGGCCATGGGCTCGTCCTCAGGGGACAGGTCATCCTCGTTCTCGCCTGACGTGCCGGTCATGTCGTCTTGGTTGCGCGTGGCAGCAGCAGCAGCAACGGCGGCACTGAGACCCAGCTGCCCTGTGCCAGACATGGGTGTGCTGGATCCAGGAGCCAGACCCAGGTTGTCATGGTGACCCATCTTCTTGCTCAGGTCCAGCGAGTCGTTGAGGCCGAGGCCGGCGGCGTTCTTCAGGAAGAACAGGGAGCTGCTGGAGTCTGTGCCCAGGTTGAGCGAGCCGTCCAGGCTGATGCCGGAGCTGCCGTGGTGGTGATGGTGGTGGTGGTGGTGGTGGTGGTGCTCGTACTCGCCGGCTGTGCCCGCCGAGGGCATGTACATGCTGCCTCCGAGCCCTGGCATACCAGGAGATGCCGAGTGCATGCTGACGGGCACCGGGGCCACGGCCAGGCCTCCCATGCCCCCGCCCGGGGCTGCACCTCCCAACGGGTGGGCGCCCTCTCGGTTGGGCGAGGAGGTGACAGTGGGCAGCTCCCCGCGCTCCTGCTTCTCGTGCTTGCGCTTGTGCGAGTCCATCTGCGACATGCCCACCACTGTGTGCTTGCAGTCGGGGTAGGTGCAGTGGAAGTGGGAGCACTTGAGCTTGTACTTGCAGTCGGCCACCTCGCAGTCAGCACTGGAGCTGAACTGGCAGAAGCCGGCGGCGCTGATCACGTCCTGCTTGCCGTGGTGCTTGCGGTGCGCCGTCACCTTGGTGCTGTCGGTGCAGCGGAAGCCACAGCGCAGGCAGTGGAAGTGCGTGCTGTTGCCCGAGAACTGGCAGTCGGGGAAGTGGCAGCTGAGTGACGACTTGAAGCGCTTGAAGTCGTCCAGCACCAGGTTGTCCACGCGGTCGTGGTGCTGCGCGTGCTTGTACATGTGCGTGCGCCCGCAGAACTTGTAGCCGCAGTTCTCACGCGTGCAGTGATAGTGCGTGACCTTCAGCGAGAACTGGCAGCCCGAATCCTTGCAGTCCTCATACAGATCGTAGCGGCGGAAGCCTTCCAGCATCATGCCCTCGTCCAGCATCTTGCGTGAGGAGGCTGTCTTGCGGCGCTTGCCGTAGGGTGACATGTCCTCGATGATCCAGAAGCGCTTCTTGGCTCCTGTCGCCGTGGGGATAGAGATGGTGTTACCTGGGACAAGGAGAGACAGAGAAAGAGAGAGAGGGACAAAAATGACCCAACAGTAAGTCAACCACAAGTCAGCAGGTCACAAGTAAATTAACAAAAACGCCCAAATTGGATCCCTAAGG
>JAGFZM010000026.1:241584-258675 GCA_017657215.1 Limnothrissa miodon
GTTTGTGACATGAACCTTTGCATATATATTTTCTTTATAACACGGTGACACAAGAGCAAAACCTTCAATGAATATTTGTCACTGGCAATAACAATGATAATAAGAGCTTGACATTTTAACGGGTGTCTAGCAGCTTACACAACAGGAGCCTGAGTAGCCCTGGAACCTGCGGCACCTCTAAGCCCCAGTGCTTTATAGGAAGGGCGCGCTTGGGCGAGCAGCCTGAGGTCAGCGCTAATGATGTGATCCTTGTTCTGGCCCGGCGAGAATCCGAGGCCTCGATAAAACTTTAGCATGATTAAAATAGAGGGGGCCCCTCTTAAAGAGGCCCACTAATGGAGGCTAACCCAGGGGCCGGAGCCCTGATGGCAGGTGTGTAATATACTGTCTCATTACTGCTGCGCGGGGACTACCTTCCATTACTAACTGGGTCTAATGGCATTTGCTTAATGGAAGGTAAGGTGTCACCTCGCCCAGAGGAAAGGAAAATATGGGCTAAACAAACAGACAAATTGCAGTCACGTGCAGAGACACCCAGGAAAACGACTGCCCCAATCCACCCCCACAATCTCCCCTTACAGGAATAACTTCATCAAATATAAAAAAGTGTTTATGACATGTAGCAGCTTATGTGTTGTGTCAAATAATAAAAACAAACATTTAAACATATTTTGTTGTCGTTAGTGAGATGAGAAGTGAAATGAAACTCTGAGTGATGCAATGCTAAGCTAGGAAAAGTCTGACACACAAGAGTACATGTCTGAAAATGGATGCTGCGGTGTTTGGGTCAGTTTGGCGGCATAGGTACCTGCAGCATCCTGCACTATAGGGACGTCATTTTTAACCGGAGACGGAGTGGCAATGATGGGGCTGAAAGCTGGTGTGTTGGTTGGCATGACAACGCTCCGAGTGGCTCCGAGAGAGGCGCTGAGCAGAGAGTAGGACAGACAGGATGGAGACAGGAGGTATGGGAGAGAGGGGAGGGCGGGCCGAAGCAGGGCCGGAGGGTAGGACGAGAGGCTCGGAGGAGTCTGGAGCGGGGCTGGAGAAGCCTGAGAGGGTGGTGGTGGAGGAGGTGGCGGAGGAACAGGAAGAGGAGGAGGTGGAGGTGGCTGGGGGGCGTTTGGGGGAGCGGAAGTGTCGGCTGGGGCAGTGGAGGAAGAGGAGGAGGAAGCGGGTGGAGGTGCACTGCCCTGGCAGCCTGGTCCTACAGCAGACAGGTTGTCCAGGAGGTGGAGGAGACGGAGAAGGGAGACACACACACACACACACACACACACACACACACACAGACACAAAGACAGACAGGTGCACAGTGGACACACACACACAAGAGTGGGAGGTAAAGAGGGAGAAGGAAAGATAAGATAATGAAATAAAGCAAGCCAGATGACAACACAACCCAAGCAACAGCCAAAAGCAACAATGGTGAGAATGGGAAAACAACATTTTGAAACCAATGAAACGATGAAGAGTGCAGAAAAATAAAATCATTCAGTGAAAGATACGACTACTAGGTCAGTAGAATGTTTCTTTTCATACAGTAGAACCAAAGCCCTGAGTTTAACCACATCAATCTTAATTCACCCGCAGAAAACAAACGAGAGAGAGGGATAGAGAGAAAGAGAGAGTGAGAAATGCATCAGATTTGTTTTTTGTTTTTTTCTCTCATTGTCAGCCGGCAATGCCTCCTCTCTGAAGTTGCCAAGGGGATGACATTAATGTGCAGGAGGAGGTGAAGGAAGGCATATAATAAATTTACTGCCCCATAATTTGATAAATGCCATTACTGTGGAAAACATTTGGCGGCTCTGATGTTTCATGGACAAGTGGTTACTTTTATGGGACTCTCGACTACAAGGGAATGAATGTGAAATGTTGGAAGAGAGAGAGAGAGGGGGGGTGGGTAACGAACACAAAAGACGCGCCTTCTCCCTGAACACTTGAGTAGACACCCGTGTGTGTGTGTGTGTGTTTGTATGTGTGTGTGTGTGTGTGTGTGTGTGTGTGTAACACAATAGTGACTTAAGAATATCTTGACGACCTAAGAGTAAGGGTCAGCAAATTCTCTTGAGTGTTTTGTCCATAATGGCATGGCCGTGGAAACCCGATGCTTCTCTCCTACATTAGTGTGAGTGTACAGTCAAGAAGAGCGGTGAGAGGGTTATACGTAAGTCCACTAAACAACATGACAAGTATATTTAGACAGCCTGTCATGTCTTGTCTTCATCACGGGGCACCAAAGAAAGGAGTCAGTGTTTGTGTGTTCCGTTAATTACGCTGAGGGCTTCAATATTCAGGACTTTGCTTCGTCTAGGAAGTCTCTCGTTTCTGGCTGTTCTCAACGGCAAGGCGCTTGAGTCACGGCATGTGTCTGTGTGCTACGGATGCTACGGCCGCAACGATGGCGGGGGGCGCCTACCTGCCGGCGAGCTCTCGTTGCCCACGGGGGTGCTGGTGCAGCTGCGGTCCTGATTGGATGACTCCGATGAGAGGCCCAGCGGGCTACCTCCGCCCATGTAGTCCACGTAGTCGTCGCCCTCCTCCATCATGCTGGAGTAGCCGGTGGTCAGGCCTGGCTGGCCGCCCATGGCCCCCGTGGCCATGTTAGCCATCTGCTGCAGCTCTTCCGGATGCTGGCTCAGGGGCATCATCTACAGGGGGTGGAGAGGGGAGATGTCAGCGAGATGCTTTTGGCCAAGCGTCGTCACGCACGCTTAGATATAATCAGGGGGCACAGAGCCTACAGGTCGAGAAGCGTCAAGCTCCGCTGACAAAGCCACTTTGAGGCTTATAGGGTTGGATTAATGAGACGCAGCATCAGGCGAAACTGGCTAAAGCAGTCTTCTCTATGACGAGTGAAGGGTGAATCATTTCTTTATCCTGTTGAAAGGATGTTAAAGAGGGGGCCTTTAAAAGTGGCATGTGTGTTGGGGTTGGCTCCTTACCTGGGACGGCACCCGGTCAAAGTTCTTTCCCAGCATTCTCCTCATGTGCTTGCGGGCGTGTGAGGTCATCTGGTGCTTCAGCAGGAAGGAGAACTGGCATCCTTCGCGAATGCAGTGAAAATGGCTGTTCACCTGGTTATACTTGCAGCCTGCAGCCGGAAGAAAGGAAAACACACACACACACACAGAGAAACAACCACAGACAGAGTCAGAGATGCTCTTCTTCAAAAGAGGACATAGTTTAACACGCCTTTCCTAAGGGCGAACCCTGTTTGATGAGCACAAGAAAGAGAAGAAGAATGAGAGAAGAGTACAGCAGTGAGGTGGGCTCGGTTTTTTGAACCAGGCCGTAGGAGGAATATGGATGAGTCCGGTGTCACACTGAGAAAGTGAAGGCTTTTTGAAGATTAGACCTGTGGTGCTCTTTTATTACAATGACATCTTTTATTCAATTTGGAATTTACATAAATAAATTCTCGCATTCAGCCTGGCAATAATGCACAACCAGGCAAACCAAAGTAAACATACAATTATTTCTATATTAAATTCATTTTTCAAAAGCCATCTATTGTCATCTGTTGTTTTCTGTTCTTTCTCCACTACCACTTTTCCTGTTTAATGCGGAGGCTGTACAGATTTTAATTGCTATATGTTTTCAAATTAAATGCCGGCTTTTGTGCCGGCTAATCAAATATCGTAGGAAGCTGGTAATAATTTTATTATGAATAATGCACACTAAAAATAATTGAAAGAGCAACATGTGGGGCAGGTGCTGGCTTGTCAGTTACCATGGTAGCTGCGGCACTGCACAATGGTTGTTGTCATTAAATTGCTTTTGTACATACTGGCAACTTGACAGCACGCAAAGTTGGGTAAATAGCAGTAACTGGTGAAATATCAGGGACCCTGTGTGTGTGTGTGTGTGTGTGTGCGAGAGAGAGAGAGAGGCCAGATCTAGGAAACATCATCACCAGGGCTCTGTTTAATGTGGCTGCCATGGATACCACTGTCGGAGTCCAGCTGAACCATCAATTCTTTATGACTCGAGTGCTTGCTTTTGTAATATACCTCCCCTCCCTCCCTCCCTCCCTCCCTTTCTTTCTCTCTCTCTCTTGCTCTAACAATATCATTGGCAACACTGTGCAAGGCTGTCTATTGCACATGGAGCTCCTCGTCAGTTGTAGACCTCTTGGTTTCAAAGTAAAGGCTCCTAGAAGTGAGTCTTTATTTCATCTTAATTCCTCCAGACAAAAATGAACAAGTGAAAAGGAAAAAAAAAGAAAAAGGGAAAAAAAAGAATAGTGTTTGTCACGGTGAGATGTGTGATAGTGCTGCCACTGATGGAGTCTGGGCGAAGCGCAGCCTCACACACACAGTCTGTGGCTGCCAGACAGGCTGGGTAATTAACAAACCTGCATAATTGCTCATTCCTGACAGGTTAAATATACCCAAGAAAACAACTTTGGCTTGATTGCCTACTATAAATACAGAAGTATTAATGTATGACAAAAACAGGGCCCAGTTTTTCCCCCTCTCCCAAGGGCACCATTTAATCTGCAGGAAATGCAATGGAGCTTCCCTGACAATTAGAAACTCGGAGGCCACAATCGGCACGCATCGCGCAAACAGTAATCAACGGAACCTGGAATAACACTGTTGTCATTGTTTGATGTGATTGTGTCACTTTCGATGTTAAATACTAAAAGGGTGCGATGCCAGCGAACAGATGTCAGTAACTAATGGGATACATGAGACCAAAAAAAAAAAAAAAAACTTGGCAAAAAGCTGCTAAGTGCATGTGGATGTCTGTGTGATTGTGCGTGTGTGTGTCTGTGTCTGTGTGTGTGCATGCATGTGGATGTCAGTGTGTGTGTTTCTTTGCGCCGTGTGCGTTGGTCTGTGAGGGTGTGACAATTAACATCTCAGTGTGGGGGGTGCGAGCGCTTCACGGGCCAGTCTGAGCGTGTGGAAAGAGTGTGTTCATTCCCTCCTTCCATCCTTTCCTTAGCGGCAACAGTGTGCTCTGTACATCCCTCCCCCAGTTTCACAGCTTGTCTGCTTCATCCACCTCCCACGCTGGAACGGTGCGAAGGAGTACGATTTCGTGCCCCTCAGTGCTTTTCCTGTGTCACTTCGCCAGACACGCGTGTGGTATATTAGGCAAAAACTACTGGAGTTTGGACTGACTACGTAGAGTTTCTTGGTGTGAGGGGGTGATGCATTGTGGGAGGTGTAGTTCTCACCTAGCCTGCCGCACTCCTCTCTCTTGGTGAAGTACTTAAAGCCGTTGGCCGCCCGCCTCTCTGCCTTCTCGTGCTTTTTGATGTGCCAGGGCAGTTTGGTAGTGATGTTGGTGACAAAGAAGCAGCCGGGGCGTAGACAGTGGTAGTGGCCCCTCATGCGGAACTCGCAGTGCTGTGAAAACAATGACGGGCCTTTGATGTAAAACTACCTCACCAAAGTAGTACACACTACTGTGGAGACATTAACCACCGGAAAGAAAAAAAAAGTAAAAAAAATAAAAAATAAAAAAATGAAAAGAAAATCCTGTTTGTATGGTGTTGCTGTGCTACTTTGGGTAAAAGTAGGTATAATTACCACTGGCCCACTAATGATTAGTAATTTTCTTTTTTCTTTTGCAGAGAGTGAGTTGTCTGACACACATTCCCTCTGCCCTTGGCCACAGCTCATTTTAGATCCGAGTTACTTCCTAAGTCTTTCTAGAACTTTGTGTGTGTGTGTGTGAGGGGCGGGTTTGCATGCATTTCTCTGTGTGTGTGTGTCTGTGTGTGTGTGTGTGTGTGTGTGTGAGGGGCGAGTTTGCATGCATTTCTGTGTGTGTGTGCGTGCATTTGTGCATGTGTGTGGTGTGTGTGTGTGTATGTGTGTTCGTAGCTCCCTCCTAGCTTTGTAACCTGTCTCTAAACCGCCATCTGTTAGCCGTGGTGCAGAAAACCACACAGGAGTGGGGCAAACAGGATGAACTCATCTCCTGAGTGGCAGGGGAAGGCGGGGGATGTTCAGGAGAGAATCCTGAGAGAAACGCACACTAGATGAACTCATTTCAAACATTTATGGGCCAACAAGGCCGCAGAGCAAAATGAGAGAGGTGGTGGTGGTGGTGGGGGGGGAGGGTGGAGATTAGGCTGTTGTCCCATTTTCTTCTAATTCAAGTGCAAAAAGCTGTAGATTGGATAGTATTTCACTTTTGCATATAGTATTACAGCTATTATTTGTTTGATAGAGCCCTAAAGTTTTCAGCTCTGGGCTTGGTAAAATGCTTTTAACCTATTTTCATTACTTTAGTGCAAAAAAAATATTACAAGCTAAATTGAAAAATGAATCAAACTAAATACAACAAACAAAAATAGAACAAATATATATGTATACAAATAAATATAACCCTATCATGACAACACTTGCTTCTTTTGTTAAATGAAACCTTACAGCCTTACATGCATTTCATGAAGTCTGTTGTCTGAAAGTAAACCCACCTGGTTTGGACACAGACACTGAAGTGAATAGTAGGAGAACTGATCTCGCACATTGACCAAGCTATTGTTTGGGTTGATGTGGTCCAAGCAGTGGGATTCAGCCTTCCCAGAGGTCTTGCACACATACTTGCAGTTCCCAAACAGACAGTGGAAGTGGAACTTGTTGGAGTACTTGCAGTCCGTAGCGAGGCAAGGGTCACTACAACGAGGGGAGAGAGAGCGTTTTTTAGTGGATAATGGAGATGGGATTGCTTCTCAGAAAAGAAAACCCATTCACAATACAATTCAGTACAGTACAGTGCACATGGCTATGGGACTCACTTGTCCTGGAATTGCAGGAACCCAGGCTTGACCTGAGGCTTGGCGTTCTCCAGTGAGGTGGTGGCCAGGGGGGAGGAGGCTGGCATGTTGGGCATGGAGGCGGGCAGCTGAGGGATGGAGCCGGTCAGATGCTTCCAGGCCAGCAGGGAGGGCGCAGAGGTGTTGTACCCACCCGAGGAGGCCAGACTTGGGACATCCATGGGGGGAGTGTTGGCCATGGAGATGGAGGAGGCCAGCTGGCTCTGTGGCCCATCGGAGGCCTCCTTCCCATCGCTGTAGGGAGACTCAGCCTTCACCTTCAGGTTGGCTCGGAAGTGGAAGCTGAAGACAAACATGGATGCACAGGCAGTGTGTTCGTTTAGACAAACTGGATTCCTGAATTGCTTATTTATATCCCCCCAGTCTTGCATCAAATCATGCTGATGTTAGTTTCAATGCAGATACAATGAAATGTTGTAGTTAGATCAGACGGAGGTGAGGGGGGGACGTACTTGGCATGCTTCACGGCGCCATCCACTGTGCTAAAGAGAGCGCCACAGTCTTCAACCAGGCAGTGGAAGTGAACTTTGTGTAAGAAGTCACACTGAGCTTCACAGAAGTCATCTGTGTCGAATCTAAAGGATGTGAGAGAAGAGTCGAGTGAGAAACAATCAAGACGTTCTTTTCCTGTGCGTGACAGATGAAATATGTTTTTAGCTATGTGGTTTAGACACCTAAGAGAGTATGATTTTTTTCAATGCACCATTGGTCACTGTTTTGTATTTTTACTCTGCTTTGGGGAGAAGTTTAACCCAACGTATTTAGTTTCCTCTCAAGGTTGCACAGGCCAGACAGTCTGCCATGCAGTACTTTACCTGCGCAAGTAGGTCTTCCACAGCTCCACGGGCTTCTCTGGCAAGGGTCTCCCCATCACACGGCACAGGTACTGGGCCGCCTCTGAGGTGTCTGTCCCCTGGTTGTTCTCAAGCTCCGTCTTCAGATTCAGAACGCTGAAGAAGCCTGGGTTGACCTGGGTCATCTGCAGAGTGTCAGGAAGAGGAGAGAGAGAGTTAACACTGACGCAAATGCTCTTGCAGCATCTGCTACTGCTGCTGCTCCTGCTGTTTGCGGCTACCGCTGTCACAGAGGAGACGCTTGAGCTAAACACTGGCCTACTAAGTTTACAGCCTGTCTGCCCTAAGGGCTGTGCCAGACGCACATACCAAGCGGCCGTTGCGCAACCCCCTGACATCAAGCTTTTTTTCTGTCCTTGTTGTGATGTGGTAGTTTCTAACACCTTACCACCCTATTCCTCAATCCAGTAGACTGACACTGCCAGACTGAGATTCATAATACTATATACCAGAACCCTGTCAAGGCTAAGAACTGCAGCCGTTTGGTGCTTCCTGAATGTGTTTCCAATGGGAGCAGGGGTGGGGGGCTGTAGGAGGGGGTGGAATTTAGAAAAGTGAGGCGCTCGGAGGAAAAATGAATTCTGAGACGTCTTTAAATCATCAAGTTAATGGAAGCAAGCTCCGCACATTTGTAATAGTCAGAGGGAGGAGGGAGAAAAAGATGTATGATTAAAACAATGTCCATTTTAATCTGCACCAAAACACACAACATTTAAATATCCGCCCAGTAACATTTACAGGCAGTAAAAAATGAGGGCGACGGTTTCTCTCGCCCAACACCCACCTGACTTTTTAATCAAATAATTTACAAACTCCATAAATAAAGACAGAGCGAAAGGGGTCGAAGAAAGGAGAAGAAAGGAGAGAGAAGAAATGCCTGCCGAGTTCAAAACAGCTCATCAAAAAACAAACATCTCTATATATCTGGCATGGCGTGCAGCTCCTGGTTCATTATATTAATTTGTGAGCGGCGGGCAAAAATTACAGGCGGGTGAAAAATGGCTGGAAAATTTAAATGATACAAACTCATCTTATTAGTGGTCGAAACATTAAAAAAAAAAAAAACATCCCCCAACGTGCTAATTTGTCTGGGGATGAAAAGCGTTTTGATGGATGGATCTTACCTTATTCATAAGTGAGGATAAAAGAGATGTATTTGCCGGTGCAGGGTGTCCATTTGATTCATTACTGGAACAAGGAAAATGAACAATGTTTAGTCAAGATTTGCATGGGAATAGTAAATATTATTATTTATCACTGAGTGAATATGCAAGACCAGAGAAAGGGAGCGACTGCTCTCTGAAAAATGAGTTATATAACTCATAAAAAATAAGCAAGGGCTTTTTTGCATGTACATGGCAAATATTGATTAAAACAAACAACCAAATAGGCACTATGTGCCATACTGTGTATGCGCCTATTCAGAATACAAAGTGCTGTGTTTAAATTTACTTAATGCTTACTATTCTGTTTTTACATGTTTTACTTCTTGCTCGTCATTTTTTTTTTTTAAGGGATGCACATACATAAGCACTCAGGCTAATTAACACCACTAGGCATTAATCCGGCCATATATCAGACACAGGCACACAAGGCCTATCATTAGACCTCTCAGCATTGGCACAGGGCATTGATCTTCTGACCTCAGACACACGCGCACACACACACACACACACACACACACACAGCCATGCTAGTACCTGTGGTCTTTCTTGCTCAGGTCCAGGCTGTGCTCCTGCACAGAATCATGGGAAGCTCCTGAGGCTCCATCCTCCGGCTCTTGCTTCACTTGAACCAGTTTGAACTGGTTGGCTGAGGCAGACAGCCCATTCCCTAAGGAGTGAGAGTGAGAGAGAGAGGGAGAAAAGATGGAGAGAGGAACGAGAAAGGGCAGAGACAACAAAGTTATTGTTGGTCAGCATTATTATGCCGTGACGAGATCCAATCTGACTTCTGTCCTGGCCGAAGGAAGACTCAGAGTGATAATTATGGCGGAATTATGTCAGGCCGTCAGGGCTTTTAGACGGTGATTGAGCGGCGGGTGGAATGGGGGAAAAAGACTCCTTTTTCAGCAGCACTTGTCACATCTCGTTTGCTGGCCTGCCTCTTAACTGGTCATTACCAAGGATGCTAATGTTGAGGGAAAGTGGCAGCTTCAGCCTGGCCAACCTCCCCCCGTCCCCTGTCCGTCTATGCCCGCACACACACACACACACACACACACACACCAACCACGCCACTTACAATCCCCCTTGCCCTCCCTCCTTCCCTCCCTTCCTCATTCCCGTCACCCGCCGACATCCTTGTTGGCCTGACAACGAACGCGCCTGGTGCCACTGAGCATGCCCGAGAGGAGTGTCTGCAGTGTCGGTCAGATTGGAGGTGACAGCCAATCAGATCAGTTCAAATAGCGTGACCTCTCGATCGGATTTTTCAAAATAGGTATTCAGTGGATGCTGTGAGTGAGGACAGGATGTGTGTGTGTGTGTGTGTGTGTGTGTGTGTGTGTGTGTGTGCGTGTGCGTGCAGAGGGAGGAGGGAAAAGATAAAGAAGGGGGCAAAAATGCTGACAGGCGTGTGTTCCCTGGCTTTCTCCACAATCCCCAAGTGATTGAAATATTAATTTGTCCTCAGGCTACTCTGAGGAAGCCCTGGCTTTTGGTAGTCAGTAAGTGGTGTTTTATTAAAAAAAGAAAGTGTGTGTGTGGAAGCGGGCGTCCCTGGCATAACCTCTTGGCGAGAGTGCTGAGTGCATCAGCCGTGATTGGTTTCATAGGGGTCCTTGTTGTTTGTCTGTGTGTGTGTGTGTGCCGGATGGGGCTTGATATGCTGAGGAGCAGTGACAGGCAAGGACATCACAGAGTTCCTCTGGCCTTGGCCCTGTGGCTCCAAGGGCCACTGCCTTTTTCTTGCTGGGGGATGGCATGGAAGGAGCTTTTTCCTTTCACACACACACACACACACAAACACACACTACTGAAGGAGGTGGAGACGGACTGAATGTAAGCTTCATGTCTAGAGGCTTTGGAAATATGTTGCTCGGGGCTGACATTGGCCTGACAACGGCGGAGGGGTTTTGTCTGTGTCTATCTGGCTGCCGGTCCCATTGTGCGGCTACTGTGTAATCCTCAAGTGATTAATGATTCACTCACAACCCCACCCCACCTCTCAACTAGAACCCCCACCACCCACCCTTCCCAGTGCCAACTCTCTATCTCAAGATGAACAAGATGGAGGAGCTGAAGGGGAAGAAGAAGAAGAGGATGATGGTGAAGAGGAAGAAGAAGAAAGAAATGAAGGGGAGGAAGAGAATAGGGAAAAAAGCCGTCAATGGCGAAAACATGACAGCTGAAACTTATCAACCCTTCCTTTCACCGAGAGCCTTATGGGAGGCGGAGAAAGGAGAGAGAGATAGAGGGAGAGGGACTCTCTTTCTCTTGCCCAATTATCAGGGTAACCTCGCCAGCGCGTCACCTGATCCCCACCGGGGCCCTGACTGAGCGTTGTCACAGTCGGGATGAAATTGAGCCTGAGCCCTCTCCCCTGGCCCGGCGTCTCCACACGCACCGGCCGCATGGCCGAGGCCCGGCCAGGTGAGGCGCTGACAGCGGCCTTGCAAAGGGAAAGTCATTAAAACATTTATCAGGGCTAATAATCTGCCCGTGCACAGCCAGGCTCGACCACGGCCATCTTACAGCTGGCAGAGGGAATGAAATAAATAAGTAAAAGTACGAAAAAAATGAGGGGATTAAAAAAGGAGAGAGAGAAAGGGGGGGGGGGGAGAGAGAGAGAGAGAGAGAAGGAGAGAAAGAGAGAGAGAAGGGGGAAAAGAGGAGTTTGATCTCAAAGCAACGTTTTCTGGAAATTATCCAAGAGCAACAGTGTAGCGTGTAATTACTCCCGCTAAGTTGCAACGCTTGTGAAAGATCATTTGTACTGTGGCGCCAATTAGTCAACCCTTCAGAAGCTGGAATCTCTAAAAAAAACACTCGAGGGGAAATTGGTGTGAAACTGATAAAACAGTGAATATTAAATAAAGAGTGTGGGGTGTGGGGGTGGTGGTGGGGAGACACCTAACTGTACCGCTCCATCAATCAGATGCTGCACATGATGGAGCTGATCGCATGGGAAGAAAAAGTTCTGGAAATTTATCATGTTCGCCGATTCCTTCCTCAGACAAAATAAAAAAATAAAATAAATAAAAATAATACTAATAAAAGAACCAAACTCTGATGCAATCCCCTCCTGCCCTTCACCTCCTGAGCTTTTGAAACTAGCCACAGCGCAAAGGTCTTAGTTCTCTCTTCTCTCTCACTGTCTAACCACTTCCTCCCTTTAAATTCACATCTCACATCTTCACTCATCTGTTCACACAGCCTTTTTGTCACAAAAAAGTGTGCCAAAAAACAAGAACTGGGCATATGATGAGCCCCATGTTTCTAACTAACCGTGTGTAAATGTTTGTATTTATGTGTAAAGTATGTGTGTGTCTGTGTGTGTGTGTGTGTGTGTGTGTAGAGGGGGTGGTTCTTAGAGGCTGCTAAATTAAACATGAGGCGTGGTTCAAGAAGGACCCCGTTAAGAGCCGAGATACAGCGCTGAGCCCCCCCCCCCCACCCCCCTCTCACCATCTGCGCTCCTCAACCACCTCCACCCACCAGCACCAGCACCACACACCTTCACCACGTCCCAGCAGACCTGCTACCCCACCCACCAGACGCCTCCTTCCCCTCCTCCCTCTCCCCATGCCAGCCTCTTCCCTGTCGGCTTCCTCAGCTCCTGCTCTGCCTTTTCCTCTCCCTACCTGCTGGAGCCGGGGCTGGGGCCCCACTCGTCCCTCCCTCCCTCAGCAGCTGCCCTGCTCTCCCAGGGCCTGTCCTTCTCCAAAAATACCAGCGGGGTCCTAATCCCCCCCCCCTCCCTTTACCCCTCTGCAGACTCTCCTGCTTATCCCTGCACAATCTGCAGCCCACCTGCTGCCGACTAACCGCCCCCTCCCTAAACACACACACACACACACACACACCACACCTAGAGAAGATCTCATTACCCACTGTGCCCCCCCCCATCACACACACACCAGCTAAAACACTCTCACTAATGCCTTTAGAACAGCCTGTTTAAAACAGTAGGTGCATTTTTTTTTGGAACAAGGCTGACTTATTTTTTATAGGTCGGCTCCCCCTCCATTCGACATCTCTGTCAAAAGATGTAATCACACATCTCTGTATATGTGTAGGGGTTGTAGAGAGTTAGACACTGTGTGTGTGTGTGTGTGTGTATGTGGTTATGAGCAAAAGAAAAAGTTAATGGAAGACCCTGGTGACACACATCTTATAGGTTATTACATTGGTCTAGGCTATTAAAAAGTCATTTAATTCTACCTGATTTAGCTGTATTTATGCTATAGTCATCCGTGCTTCTACGCGGTCAAAAAATGTAACACGAGTGGGAGTGAGCCTGTTCGCGGCACGAAACTGAAGGCACAGAACAGCCTCACGACCAGCACCAACATGCACGAACAGTGCATAAACAACCTCACGAGCAAGAGTGCTACATTGCTTTTATACAGTTCCAACATTTACATTGCCAACTGAGGAAGTGTAAAGACACTGAACTTAACTTCTGGTTAGGGACCGCGACTATATTGTGTATTGTGCACAATTCTGCTTGTCTGTATGTCAAATGCCAAGGTCTATATTCACGCTACTCCATTCAGATGTTGTCTCTGGCTGCCATCTGCCAAAATGTGGTATTGTGAAAATTTCAGCTCTCACATTTTGAATGAATGAAACTTTCACGTTTTCACTCTAAGGAAAATGTATTCCTTATTAGCTGCAAAAAGTCATGCATGACCAATCGTAACCTCTAGTAATGCGTAGAATGCGTCCGATTATAAGCTGGTAAATAGTTTGACCGGTGGTGTAAGTACAAGTTTTCCGCATTTAATTCGCTAATTTACAAAGTATAGTTTCCTCATTTAATTAATCGATGCAGAAAGTATAGTTTCCTGCTTCAATTTCCAACCGTAACTCTGTTCATTCTCCATTTTGTATCGTAAAGAAAGCCATAAACTCAAGATAAGAGGCCGCTGATGGAAAATCAAGCTTGCTGAGCCTCCACCGAATGCTATTAGATGGCTTGGCAAACAATGCCTTCATTGGCAATATTTTTTCCATAAATGAATTTTTTGTCTATCAAGGAAATGACAGGCGCAAATAGCAAGCCTCAGGTAACAAGGCTGTGCCTTTGCTCGCTCTGGCCCTCAAAGAGAGTGCTGTGTTTGTCTTGTAGCTGACTACTTTGACATGCTTTTCCTGATGCACTTTGTTGATACTGGGTGAGCTCAACTGGATGGAGAAGTACAGTAGGAGTGGTGGTTGTGGTGGTGGCGGCAGGATGTGGCTTTGGTTTCGCTCTGTGAAGTGAAGGTCCGGCATACATCGGCCCTTTTGTTCAGGACAATTTGCTGAGGCATTTGTTAATTTCCATACAGCTGCCATCTCGCTATCTCTCTCTCTCTCTCTCTCTCTCTCTCTCTCTCTCTCTCTCTCTCTCTATCTCTCTATCTCTCTCTCTATCTCTCTCTCTCTCTCTCTCTCTCAGGTGGATAAATGAGTGAGTGTTTCCCAACTGTTGTGTGAGGAAATATTTGATGTGAGTGGGTGTGGACACCTCAGGGCAGACTGTGTGTGTACATGTGTGTCTGTCTGTATGTGTGTGTGTGTGTGTGTGTGTGTGTGGTTAATGTGCTGTGTCAGGCCTATGGCTCACCTGTGTCGGTGTTGCCTGCAGGCTTAAGGGCAGCAGCAGCCAAACGGGCCATCATTGGCGAGATGAGTCCCTTGCTGGCCGAGATCTTCTCCATGATGGACGAGGTGACGTAGGAGGAGGAGGTGGGGGTGGAGGCTCCTCCACCCCTGCTGGCAGCGTTGCCGTCCACACCTGAGGCCGGGCAGTTCTGGGCGAGCGAATCGCTGGCCAGGGCGTTGGCGCTGGAGCTAGCGGCGGCCGCTGCGATGAGCCCCGGCGCGGCTGAAGGTGGCAGCTGCAGCGGCAGTCGCGGCATAAGCGGGAAGAATGGGTTGGCGCCGGCCAGCGCCGAGTTGGACAGCGCCAGCGCCACAGGCATGTTGCTGGGCAGCGCCTGCGAGAGCAGGCTGGACATGCGGCTGGCCGGGGGCAGGGAGGCGGTGGGCTTGACTGCCAAGCCCCCGGCCAGTGAGAGGGCGGCCGAGACGACGGCGGAGGTGGGCGCAATCAGTGAGTGCCCAGCGGTGCCCACACCCACACCTACACCCTGCTGCTGCTGCTGAGCGGTGGGCGAGGCGCTCAGGCTGGAGTTCTTGCTGCTCAGAGCGGAGAAGTCCATGAGGTCGTCGTTGCTGGACTCCTCGTGCTCCTCCTTGGGCAGCAGGAAGGCGGATGAGGCGGCGCCCAGGCCCAGCATGCCGCCCGAGCGGATGTGGCGGCGCTCGTGCTTGCGCTTGTGCGAGGTCATCTGGCTGGTGGACGTGAAGGTGAAGCCGCAGCCCGAGCGAATGCAGTGGAAGTGGTTGGTGGCCTTGCTGTAGACGCAGCCCTCGTACTTGCACTCCTCATACTTGTAGAACTTCTTGAAGCCGTCCTTGGCGTAGGCGTCATCCTTGATGTGATAGCTCTTGTGCTTCTCGATGTCACACTTGTTTTTGAACGTGAAGGTGCACCCCGGGCGCCTGGTGAAAAAACAAGGGATTGGATACTGACTGGTGATGACTACGTGCCACAGATACTTTTATTAAAGCTGACATCATTAGACGGGCCAATCTCAAAGAGGATTAGGCAGTCACGCCATTGAGTTTTTATGTTGGGGGAAACTGACCAAAGTCAATGCTGTAAACCAACAGTTTATTTGAAAAAGACCGGAGGGGTCCTGTCGGGTTTACAAAAATATCAAAACGAGCCCCTAAGCCTAACATTTGGGTTTGTCTCAACTTTTCAAACCTCACTGTCTCACACACAACCAAGAGGCCCAATGAAACAGACAGGAAACTTGTGTTGCTGCTATTGATTTCTTCTCACAACGTTTGGCTGGACTATTGCCGTAATCAGTTATTATGCCATGTGTGTGACTGTGTGTCACCGTGAGTGTGTGTGTGTGACTGTGTGTGTGTGTCTCACCTGCAGTGAAAATGGGTGGTCTTCTGCCCATAGAACTGACACGAGACAGTGCCACAGTCCTCTGTTGCACGGAATCTCTGGAAGCCGTCGTTGATCAGCTGTGCGTTCTTCTTATGGAAGTTCTCGTGGGTCATTACATCAGAGGTGCTGGTGTACACCTTGTTGCATCCCACCTATGAGGTTAGTCAGGAGGGGATATGGGGGTGGTTAGGTGACTGTAGATTTGACGTCACAGAATTATTCTTTATGTGTTTGTTTGTTTGTTTGACTGAATGTCAGGTATTTCCATGATACTGCTCGAGCATGTGCATTTGTGTGTGTGTGCGTGTTTGTGTGTGTCAGCCTTTTTTATGCCTGTGTGCTGTGTACAAGAAGCCAAAGGAAATTGCAAACTGCAAGTACTTGTAACAGCACAAAAATAGCTCTGTGTGGCAAGAAGTCACTCAAGTGACCTATAAAATGATGAACATGAAACTCAAAATGTTTCAGGGGCAATGAGGTTGTGAAGGTAGTTCTTAAAAAAAAATTATAAGCCACACATTGACACCTTTCCTACCTACACTGAGCAACCACCACAAGAGTGAGCCTTTAGTGAGTAAGGGTAAAAGCAAAGTCGAACCAAAGAACATTTTAGCTGAAGCATATTCGTACTCTATTAAAGTTTGATGTTTATTTTTATTTAAAACAGGGTCAGTGTGTATGGTAAAAAGTTTAAAACCGTTTAATGTGAGGTGTCATGAACTCTGAACTGAAGAGATAGTCAGGGCCAAAGTAGAGATTTGTCAGAGTGATTTTCCCTGACTGTCCCTGTCTCTTGTTTGAAAGAAGACAGTTCTGATACAGAGCTCAGAGCTTTCAGCCATGAAGAACAGACGGCAGGAAAAAAAAAAAAAAGAGCACAAAATGTTTGAATTAAAACTGGCAATTGTATATTGTCCCTGGTATTTTTCAACCGTGTGAACGTGGCAACTTGGCCATATTGAGTCAAACGATGAAAAAAATGCCACCCGGCACCCGTGTGTCTTTTTTTTTTCTTTTTTCTTTCATAGTAAATCACAGAAGAAGGGATGCCAACATCTGTTGGATCTCAGTGCCGTTAAAACAAGAGCTGAAACGTCTCATAACAATTATGCTGTTGAGCGGTAAGGTGGTGTGTGTATGTGTGTGTGTGTGTGTGTTCGGGGGTTGGGGGGTAAAAAAGAATATATCTTAAGCCATCGGCAGCAGCAGCTTTCACACACACACACAGACACACACACACACACACACACACTC
>JAGFZM010000026.1:259075-294520 GCA_017657215.1 Limnothrissa miodon
ACACACACACACACATAAAATCTCTTCTGCTCTCTCTTTGTCTCTCTCAGTCTCTCCATGGACAACTTGAAATACAAATCTGAAAGAGTCTGGATGTGTGCTGTTTAATACAGTGATAGATGACTGGGCATAGAGGGAGTCTGGATCGAGCACATCACCACAAACACAAACATCCCAGGTCCTCATCTCTTCTCTCTCACACACACACACACACACACTTTTAATTACATGTAAGATGGATCACTTGACATGCAAGATCACAGTTCAGATGATCTTGGCTTCTGAAAAATTATGTTCCATGCAGATGATTCTGCAAACGTGTGGGGAGGGGAAGAAAAGAGAGAGACAAGGAAACAAACAAACAAGCCGACCAAAAATGTTTCTCTTTTTAATTCCCTGGCTGAGATATGATTCCACTTTTAATTAAAGCATTAAGCTCTGTTTTTTTTTCTCCCCTGTTCAGGGTTAGACGGTAATAATGAGAGAATATGCTAAGATACACTCCACAAAATTAAAACCCTCCTCTAACCACAATGCAGAAGCAGCAAGGGAAAAAGAGAAAGGAAGAAAGAAAGAAAGGGAGAAAAAGAGAGAAAGAAAGGAAGGAAGGAAAGAGGAGAAATGGATGAAAAATCTGACTCTGGAGAGTCCAAAGGAACCAAATCTGCTGTAATTGGGCTTAAGCTGATGTTACAGGAACTGGAACTCAAGGAGCTGAAATCAATGAGCTCATTCTGACTTAAATATGTCATTTTTTTCCTATGGGCCTTGGCAGTGGGAGGAAAGAGAAATGACTGAAATGAGATTAATGAGTCTCTAATGAGTCTACAAAGACAGTAAACTAAACACACACACACACACAACTGCTGGCTGGGTTGAGTTGAGTTGAGCTGAGCTGAGCTTGCATGTCCTGAGCGACAGCAGGAAAAAAAAACTAACTTAAGGCAGTGAATGTAAAATCGCTCAATTTAGGCTTGATGTATTTGATTTCCTCTTTCCTTTTATTTTTCTTTTGCTCGGCTCTGTGGGAATGTGTGTGTGTGTGTGTGTGAGTGTGTATGTGTATGTTTGTGACTGTGTGCATGTCAGTCTGTGGGTGTGTGTCTGTCTGTGTGCTGAACTTTTATTTCTCTCCGTCAGCATAGGCTCAGCCAAAACAGAGCAAACAGCATCTGGGGGGCTGAGGGGGTGAGGGAGGCTTTGCTATTAGTTAGTAGTGTGAGAGAAGAGGTAGAGCGGACCTGCGACTCTTATTTTAGGATTCTCACCAGAGTGGCTATGATGAACACAAGCCCATGAAAGGAGAAGGGGGCTCTGCAAAAGCCAATGCTGTGCCACACTACAGAAGCCCCACCGACTGCACAGCACAGCCTGGCAACGCAGGATAATATTCCAGGGACTGGGTCACATAACGTTTCATGAGTTATCACTTGCAAAAGCCTGCTGATCTAGGAACCTCTTAAGACCCCCGCCCCACCCCCAACTCTATACACACACACACACTGCCTTGCATCTGAGGTCTTTCAGTCTGTGCGTTTCATGTCCCTGTGTGCTTCAATAAGTCAATAAGAAGGTGACTAGAGGACAGACGTCACCTCCACGAAGCCCAGTGGAGCCATTGCAACAAAAACAAAAAGACAGTGAGCTCATTTGTTCCATTCATTTGCATTGATTGGATCCTGGAACCTCAGCTCTGAGTGAAAATGAAGCGAGTGTGCGTGTGTGTGTGTGCGTGTGTGTGAGAGAGAGAGAGAAAGAGAGAGAGGAAGAAATAGATTGAGAAAGCGCAAGAGAGACAGACGGAGAGGAGTAAATATTGTCCAGATTTGGTGTGACAGCTGCTGCGACTTACTCTGCAATATTCTCCCTGTGTCTTCTCCTCCCAATGTAATCATATGATTAGAAAACTGAAGTGGGAGATTACAACGAGAGAGGGGCCTTCGCTCAGACACGGGAGACGCGACAGAGAAAACACAGACACACACACACACACACAAGACTGTCTAGGTTCTGTAAGGATTTTTGACTTCTTGGACAAATCTGTCTGTATTGGCCTGCTTCCTTGCACCATATGTGCCGGCAAAAAGAGACTCCACATGTTGTGATCGGCCTAATGGGTATTTTTGCCTGCCGTACATGAACACTCCAGGGACAGCGGGCAGATTAATAATGGGAAAGGGGATTAAAGGTGGCCTCGGATCTTGAGCAGATGTCTTCAGAGAGAGGGAGAGAAAGGGAGGGAAAATCCACCTAATATATGAGCCATATTTTCCAGCATACTTACAATTAGCCCACAATAAAAGGCCAATTGTCCAACTGACTCCAACTGTGGCCTAAATCGTTTTTCTGTCCTATAGCTTGGCTTACTGCCAGGAATCCTAACCTGTTTGGCAAACACGTACACATGTTCCCTTACACACACACACACACACACACACACACACACACACACACACACAGATGCATGACCTTCAGTGCTCATTTTAGAGACACTTAAGGGTGTGTCTTCAAGTACCATAATGATCCGTTCCAGTGTGTTGGTATCACACATTAAAACGGTGCAGAATTGTTCGGAACAGAGCTGTAAGTCTCTCTCCCTCTCCACCCCCTTCTTTCCTCTCTCTCTCTCTCGCTCTCTCTCTTTGCTCTTTCTCGCTTAGAGTCCTTGTCTCCACCCCACCCTCACCCCCACACCAGCAGGTGGCGCTTCCTGAGTTATGGAGATGTCTTCACATCATCCAGGTACGCCGCCGCAACACCTCGCCCCAATTTTCACCCGCGCGGTGTTCGAGAGCGGAGACAAGTGTTCAGGGGTGCTGAAGCATGGCCGCTAAGACTCCGGCATTACCGGGCCGACATGATCTCATTTATCACGGGTGACGTGAGCCGAGGAGAGGAGGGGAGGCTGCCTGGTACTTCGGGCTCAGCTACAGACCCAGAGCGGAGCTGAGCTGACTGAAACTGGGCTCCTGCCCAGGCCTGGGGGCCAGGGACTGGGCCGGCAGTGGGGCCCAACGTCGTTTGAGGTGGAGGAAACTCACCTGGTAGTTGCACTCAGGATCCATGCAGTGGTAGTGCTCCCTGTACTGGTAGGCGCAGTGCACGTGGCCACAGTGCTGGCTGCCAGAAAACCTACAGAATGGGCGGGGACAAAATGGACATTTAACAAGTACCATGGCAACGGAACACACAGATAAAAACACAAAGCAAAACAAAAGCAGACACTGTACATCATACCTAATTTCAGTCATCGGCCATGATAACTTTGTTTGTCTAACACAGTAACCATTGTAGTCTTTTGGGTAAAGTACACTCTTGAGAGATATGAGAAGATCTAATGACTGTGATGTTGTCATGGGCATTTGAACTTTCCCTCCCTTTCCTTGAAACTCCAATTGCACACCTAGGCTCTGTGCATGTGATTACTCCGCACTCACACCTGTAACACCCATACCATTACAATTTATACCCTAGTCACGCCAATCGCGCCCAAATTAGTTCCGTTCGCTTTCAAAAGCAGTTTGCTTGGCAGACTCTTATTAAACTGTAACCCCTGACATAACTCATTCCCCCCACCCTCCACCAACCCTCTCCACCCCGCGCGCTCTTGCCTCTGCCAAATCAATGCCTGGCTCCTCAGGTTAACAGCGGCTGCTTCAATCAGAAAGAGGTGACGCCTAATAGGGAGCTTTGAGTGTATCTTCATGCTACCCACAACCCCCTCTTCCCATGCCCCACCGACATGCACTACTCTCTCTCTCTCTCTCTCTCTGACACACACACACGAACACACACACACTCCCCCTCATCCACTGCTTTCGGCTTTCGCTCGTTGTCTGACTCGTTCGTTCACTCAGACTCCCCCCGATTGGCAGCCGTTTAAAGAGGCACATCTCCCAAGTGTTTGCCAGCTGATTATAACCCTGACGATGATGACTGTTAAAAACCGCCAATTACAGCTAAAAACACACAAATAAACATTTGCACTGCCGCTGCCAAGTGCACCATCTGCTGAAGTACATGACAGAGAGGGAAAAAAGGCAGAGGAGAGGGGAATAAAAGAAATGGCTAAGTAATAGATTTTTGTTGTGAGAATGAGTGTGTGTGTGTGTGTGTGTGTGTGTGGGTGTGTGTGTGTCATGTTCATGCTGTTCCCCTTATGTAGCCAGGATTATCCCATGGCTTGTTTGTTTCCCCTGTATGGGTTTATGTTTTTTGGTTAACAGATCACTGAAGGGACTTTTCATTAGGCTAATTAAATGGCAAATCCACTACCTTTTAACAGATGCTGGTGGAGTGAAAGGGTCGGGGAGTGGTGGGAGCTTCTGTTGATTTCCCCAGCTTCTTAAAGAAAGAAAGGAAGCTCCAGTATAGAGTATATTACTAATACACACACACACACATACACATACCAGAAAGCTGACAAGCCACACACACACACACACACAGAAACACAAACACTACAAGATGAGTACAGTCCCCTCTAAGCACCTACATAACAACACACACACACACACAAACACAAACACACTTGCCCACATTGGTGCACCCCCCCCCCCCCCCCCCCCGCCTCCCGCCCCTGGGACTGAGGCCCACCCCTCTGCTCATCACCCAGCTGTATCACTTTGCCTCTGGACAATTCCCACTTGCCGCGTCGGGGGGGCTAATGGCCCGACGCTATTCAGCGGCAGATTAAATATTAATATGGCTGCGATACGGAGATTGCTACGCATCTCCCGTTACAATGGAGGCCCCGCTGATCAAAGTGCAGAGCAGTAGTGGGTGCATGAAAGCATTTAAAGGGGGGACAACTGCTACTAAACACTACCGGGAGAGAGTCTTTAGACATCAAACTATGGCGACGGGCGGTGACTAAAGAACTTTTTCCTGTGGCTTTTTTTTTCTTTTTGGAAGGGGAGGAGGGATTGTTTGTCGGGTTAAGGTGGGGTGGGATGGAGGGAATCGGAGATGGGGTGTAAGAAGGGTGGGTGTCGACAAGTATACAAAGATGGGTTTTTAGCATAAGTGTGTGCTCATTAGTGCTGAAGACACTGATGAACCTCCCCCTACCTACTTATTCCATCAACATCATCCCCCACCACCACCATCATCTCCATCCAACCCCCTCACCCCACCCCACTCCACAGCCCTCCCCAGATGTACTCAGCCACATTTGCCCTTTTTATGAGTGCCCCCCTCCCAATGCCCCCTCACCTCCACCATCCTCTCCTCTCCTCTCTTCTCTCTTTCTCTCTTTCCCCCCCCAACGCGGAAATTGAAACTGTATCTGGGCTTATCTGCAGCCTCCCTGCGCATCAACCGCCGAGATGTTTAGACAAATTTTATGCATTATGCAGTGCAAATATCAAAACAGTTCTTGGCAGTGCCAGCCGAAGCCTCATTAAAAATTCCTTAATTAAATCTTCTTGCAAAATGTAATCAGTCCAAGGAGGGTTTTTTGAGAGTGTGTGTGTGCATGTACGTGTGTGTGTGTGTCTGTCATTGCCAGGTCTTTGATTTGTGGCCTTCATGTTACGACTGGGGAAAGTAATCATTAGCGGCGCAGCCACTTTGCCTTCTTTTTTTCAAATTGTGTTTTTCTTTCTTTTAAGCCGAATAAATAAACAAATGATAATCACCTTTCTGTTGGGGCTGGGGATGGGGCTGGGTGTGAATATAGAGGTGGTGAGCTCAGGGCTGATACCACTGGAGTCCACTGACACTTCTCATCCGAGCCCTAGGCTTTGTCTAAAGGATTTGATGGCTTGTGGGTGTGTGTGTGTGTGTGTGTGTGTGTTTGTGGAATAGGAGGATATGTGTGTGTGTGTGTGTGTGTGTTTGTGGAATAGGAGGATGTGTGTGTGTGGTGCAGTGGGTGTGTTTGGGGGGGGGGGCTGGTTTGTCATTGAGTCATTAAAGCTCTTTGTGCTCTCAGCAGTGCGGCTAATCAAAACTGAGGAGTTGTGTGGATGTCGGTGGGGACTCCAAAACTCATGGCCATTTGTGGAGTGTGCACTGTTGGCACATGAGGAGCACGTTTAACATGGGGCGTGTGGCCCTTGTGAGGGGTGGCGTGTAAAATCACTTCGGGGAGCACTTCTGAGCACTTTGTCCGGTTTACGAATCAAGTGCTACCACACAGTGCGAGAGAGAGAAAGAAAGAGAGAAAGAGAGAGACACTCTCTTACACTGTGTTTCATACAGTAATTCTCCCTTCACGCTGTAAAAAGCCCTTCAAACAATTTATAGACCACGCACATGCCAATTTCCCTCAACAAATTGACATGAACCTTCACCAGTACATAAAACATATCCTCGATTTGAAAAAGAAAAAAAAAAAAAAAAAACGACAGGAAAGAAAATGCTTCTGGAATGTTCTCTCTCTGGATTTGCATACCTGGCGATGTACTTCTGGTAGACGTTGACGTCTTCGGAGGCAGATTTCTCCGGTGGCAGCCCATTCCTAACAAAAGAGAGAGGGGAGAATTAATGGCGCTGAGGGTAAGAGTGCCGTCGTTAATAAAAAACAAACTGACACCAGTATTTACTTATGGGCCATCTCCAAAACTTCACGCTATCAATATACATTTTCTGACGAAGCGACAATATTTTCCACACGGGAATAAATGGTGGCGGATGGAGGAGGGCACTTTGATGCATGGCCTCACAACAATCACGAATGGAGGCACGGGGTGGATAGGGGTGGGATATAAAATGGCATGGGATCTATTAATCATTCATGGGGTTTGTGTATGTTGTTTTTTGTCGCCGACGCTCGCATATGCACAGATTAAGTGATAGATGCAAGAGGTAAAAAGCCCAGAAAATGGCTCTTTTCTTTTTTTCTTTCTATCTCTCTCTCACTCTCTCTCTCTCCTAAGCAGATCACTTGAGTGATGGCCCTGATGGTGTTGGCGGGATGTGGCTGGGCGTGGTTGGTTGGTGTGTGTGTGTGTGTGTGTGTGTGCGCGTGTGTGGTGATGGGTGGCAGTGGCGGTGGGTGTACTGTAGCCGTCTGGGCTGCTGGGATCATGGGGCAGTGACAGGGGAGCTGAGGCTGTCACGGGGGGCAGACGAGCAGCAGCTTGCCGAGGGGGAGAGGAGAGGGCTCCGTCCCCCCAGGGGTTGACATGCTTCTGGCCAAACGTGAGCGGCACCATGTGGGGGTCTAGGGGGGTGACCTGGGGTTAATCAGACTCTTAGGGGCCACATCTCTGACGGACAGTCCCACTCTCTCTCTCTCTCTCCCTCTCTCTCTCACTCACTCACTCTCTCTCTCTCTCTCTCTCTCTCTCTCTCTCTCTCACCATCTCACTAAACATCTCTCCTATTGTTTCATTCTACTTGTCTACCTCTGGCCTGTTCTTTGTCCCTCTCTCTTTATCTCCCTCTTTCTTTCTTGATCCCCCGCTATTTTCTTTCCTTATCCCTGTGCGATGGCTTGGAGCTCCCGGGCTTTGGGGACGGCTGTCTCCAATCGATGGCCAAACGAGTGGTGACGGGAACAAGATGTTTGACGGCCATTAGATGAGGCGAGAGCTGAGGATGCTCAGGTACGATGCCAGCGTTCTCATTAAGCCAAACTTCACTTCCTCTAAAAGTGCGGGCGGCGGCAGCCTCCTTTCTCTTCTCCTCTGCCTCGCCTCGCCTCCTCTGACACCGAGGAGACACTGGTTCAGTCATGGGCTCAAAAGCAATTAACCGGAGAATTGTCACACCTCAGCTAAAAGAGGAAGTCTGTCACTTTGCGATGCCGACGCTAAATCAGCCGCCACGGTGCGCAGCGAGTAAACAGCCCCCACCAAACGCACACACACACATGCACACGCACACACACACATACACATGCACACACCGCAACTTATCATTTAGTGAATCCTCCACTGCTACCGAGCCCCATTTCACACGCACACGAGGCAAGGCTCGGCGAGAAATTAGCTGTACTCTGGGAAATTCCAGATAGCAAACAAAGAGCTCAAAAAACTGTCATGAGGGCAAAGAGCGAGGGAGAGACAGAGAGAGAGGGAGGGAGAGATGGAGAGAGAGAGAGAAGGGAGAGTCGGGAACTATGATGCGTCTGAAAAATATTAATGAACGTTGGGCAAATGAGTTAGGAACTGGAGTTTGCTCAGAGCAGGAAGGGGAGTAAAAATATTTGGCCAATTAATGTGTTTACCTTCTGCAGTGGCACCACGCTACAATGAATGTATTAACATCCTGCAACAGCCCAACTCCACTCCATAATTAAAGTTTCCTTATGGCCCCTAATGGTCTCCCCATTATGACACAGTAGCGGCGCAAAATCATAATAATAATAATAATAATAAAAAAAACCAAGATAATTACTTGACGGAGGACATGGTTCCAGTGGTGATGGAGTCGGTCTTGGAGAAGCTGGACTTCAGGTAATCGGCGGCCGTGTTGAAGCCCAGGTGAGCCGTCTGGTCTCCGGGTTGACCTGTGGGGCCAACGGTGCCGACTGAGGCTGCTGCTGCTGCGGCGTTGGGGACCAGCGGAGTGCCGGGGGTCCCTGGGGTGGCTGAGAGCACGCTGGGGATCAGCGGCGCTACGTCCTTGCCCGGGATAAGCTTGGGGATGTTGCGGATGTCGTACTTGGACGGCCGTCCCACCTTGCCTGTCTTGAAGGCGATGGCGCCACCCATGTCTGGGTTGCCCTCGCCGGGCTTGAACAGGTGCAGGAACTTGACATTCTCCAAGTCGTACTTGGAGGGCCGCTTGTAGCTGGCGCTGGTGCCGCTGCCGCCACCACTGCCATTCTGCTGCCGCAGGCTCTCGCCCATTTTCAGTTTCTGGATGAAGAAGTCGTACTTGGAGGCACGCGAGGCAGGGCTTTGGACATGTGCCGCCCCGGGGGCCTGTTGTTGCCCTGCGACTGCCGCTGCTGCCACCGCTGCCGCCAGTGGGGTCTGCTTGGGGTCCACCACGCCCACACCCGCTGGGTAGAGTTGCGCTTCTGCGCCTGGGAGGCAGCTGGGTGAGGGGCCCAGGAGGGCGGCGTTGGATGCTGCTGCTGCTGCTGGGACAGGTTTCTCCAGGCCCAGCTTGGCGTTGAGCTCGTCAGGCTTGGGTGAGTGCGTGGTCCAGGGCAGCGTCTCTCCGGCCTTCAGCTTGCGGATGTACTCCTCGTATTTGGAGAAGCGGGCTCGGCGCGTGGCCTCCTCGCTGCTCAGGGAGGAGGCGTCTGAGGTAGCGGCTTTCTGCTTCTCGAAGCTGAGTTTCTTGGCCAACTCGTCGCGGACCTGTTGGTCGTCATAGCCGAACATGTGCAAGAACTCATTCATGGTGTTGGCTGCATAGTCGCGGAGGGATGATGCCTCCCCTGCAGCACACAGAGAGAGAGAAAAAGAGGGGTAGACGGGGTGGACATATGTCCTAGTGAGTTCATTTGTTCCTGAGACATCTTGTAAAAGTACATTGCTCTCAACTGATGCATAAATTAACACACACTCATACTTTACATTTTATTGCTCTCATAAGTCTACTAATCAGTGATGTAGACTTCATCTAATGCATGAGAGAAAATGTACCTCTATATTCTACATGCAACTTTAGCATTTACTTTCACTTGAAAAAGCACTAATAACATTATACACACATAGCACACCTAACATACAGGACTGTACAAGATACATGCGTACAGAGGCAGGGAAAAGGGATTGAATGTGCATGGTCATTTACAGCTGGCGTGTATGCACAGTCTGGTGAAAAACTTTGAAGTTGTGAATATTTTGAGGTGTCAGCTCTTTAAAGTCATCCTCACATATTTGTGCTTCGAAACTTCTCTCTTTTTCTTTCAAAGAGTCCATTAAATGGACTGTCCTCCCCAAGGACGTGGAGAAATGCAGTAAATGTATACTTTAATTGCATTATGTAGAGATTAATTCTGCTCCATTAACTTTCATCCAGGTTGGTGCAAAGGGTCACAGAGAAAGGGGGTAGGAAAAATGATTTGGTTTGAAAGCAGGGAAAAAATTACACCACTGCATAACTAGGCCTTATTAAGACACACTTCAGTTCGTACCAAGTAGGTGTGTGTCTGTGTGTGTGTGTGTGTGTGTGTGTCTTTGAGCAGGATGAGCAGAATCCCTCAGGCACACTCAGTCGCACACACACACACTCTCTCACTTACTCAGACACTCAGCCAGACCCACAGCCATACACTTCTACACGCACACCACACACACACACACACACACACACACACACGCACACGCCATCATGAAATGTTTACTCATCCAGATGAATGCGAAAAATGTCATCTTGTGGCAGTTTCTGTGTCAGGCGCGATCCTGTAATGCCAGCACTATGTTCTAAATGACAACTTCACTTGGGTGTCAAGTAAGCTCCATGGACTATTTGGCCCTCCTGCGTGCTTTGGCTCACCCCCAGCCTTACAACACCTCCCCCCCCCCCCCTTCCCTTCTCTGTCCCCTCTGCCTCCATCGCTCCAGCTCCAGACCTTTTCTTCATTTATTTGATTGCCTTTTTCATTGCTGGACCACGCGAGACGGCCAGAGGTAACGTTAGCCGCTGCCGTTGTAATTAATACGAAAATATTTCGCCTTTGGTCTCAGATTTCGGTGTTATTGCTAAATCGGTCGCCTACAACTCACCAACTCACCCCCCCCCCCATCTCTCTCTCTCTCTCTTGCTCGCTCTCTCTCTCAACCCCATCCCAGCACTACACTAACCCCCATCACCAACCCCCTTCTTTTCGCATCTCTTTCTGAGCATGTAAAATAATCCCTAAATTTCCACCAGAGCATCAGAGACCGCTCCTTTGCCGTGGCACACTGGTATGAAAGGGGATCTGGCAGATCGAAAGGGCATGAAAAATTTAAAAGAGATGGATCAGGTATTCGGAGGAAATACCTGCTTGTTGGCCATGGGATCGTTTGCTCAATCTACATTTTTTTTTTTTTTTTGCAATCGCTGTTCTTTACAGGTTTCAGATGGGGCCCAGGGCTTCAGATGCCTAACGACAGTGTGTGTGTGTGGGTGTCTCTCTCTCGTGTGTGTTTCTCTGTGTGTGTGTGTGGGCGTACTCTCCTTCACTGGGGTATCACAATGGCAAAGTTGATATAAGGCAAATGACATTGTAGAGCGAGCAAATGTTTGCTAATAACAGCCAGGATATGACTGCTCTATTACAATTAACAGGGAGTCTTTATCTTCTGAGTGGCAAGTTAGACTTACATCAGAAACGTCTGTATTGGTTTAAGAAAAAAATTGAATTAGATATGCAGGGCTGAGTGTTTTTTCGGACACTCCGTTTGGTGAACATGTGTGTGTGGTATGTTGTATCTGGCGGTGTGACAGTTCCAGACTAAAGATAGCAGGAACTACATTGAGGAGATAAAGTATGACACTAATAATAGAAGCCAGGCTCTGGTCATAAACTGCTAAGATGGTAGATCGTGTCATCCTGGGTCACGTGACTCCAGGCCACTTTAAAGTCAAGGAAAAAGTCTTTAATCTTGAGCCCTGAAAAGTTTCCAAAGACAGATATCAAAGGCGCTCATGGCTTTTCATAATTGGCCTTATTCCACTCGCGTGTGGTGGGGCTCTTTCCAAAAGTTGGGATTTCCCTCTTTCCTCACCCACTGAAATTCCCTGTTCGGAAAATGTCGCCATAATAATCACCACCATATATGCTATTAATATGAAATGAGCGAGGTTATGTGACAAGGTACTGTTTTTTGTATAGGCAGTAGCCATAGAAATATTGCCAGTTGTAATAGTGGTATTAGCGTTGGACAGGAATTGACAAATGTCTGGTGTGGAAATAGTAACTCTAATGATAGTACACGCGTGGTAGTAATCACACTAGGAGTACACACTAGTCACTCTAGTCGCTCTGACATGCATGGATCAGCTCTGTAGTCTTTAAACACACTATCGATGTCTGCAGAATGATTGGACTTAAACTGCACACATTTTGCTGGGGCCTGGTGGCAGATAACCTTTTAAAACAGCATGTAAATGATTTCCCCCACCCTCCTTCTCTGGCCCTTATCGCGCCCGGCTCTTAATGATGTCGCCAGAGCCGGAGGCTGGAAAGCCACCGCGTTTGGGGGGAGACGGAGGGGGAAGGTGCGATGATGTGCCTGGCTGCGCGCTCTCACACTCCTCCACCCCTACCCAATCCCTCTCTCTTTGCTCTTTCACTCCCTCTCTCTCTCTTTCTGTCTTCTGTCACTACACTCCCCATCACTCTTTTTTCTACCTCTCTGATTTTCTCTCCCCAACACCTTTACTCCCTGGCTCACTCGATATGCCTTCCTTTCTCTCACTTCTCCATTCACTTTATTCCCTGCATTACTTTCTCTCTTTTCAGGTCTTTTTTTCTTCTGTTCTTTTAGGCAATCGTCTTCTCGCTTCCTCTCAGTTTATCTTCCTTTACTTCACCACTCTATCACTCTCTTAGTCTACTCTTTCATTCCTCTCTTTTTCCCCGGTTGCTCTTTCTCTTGTTCCCAGTCTCTCTCCATCTCTCTCTGTCTGTCTCTGTCTCTCACTGTTGTCAGTGGAGAGTATAAAAAGAAGTGTCTCCTAATCTCATCCACTTCACGCTGGCAAATTCCTCCACGCGACACGGGGCCTTGTCTCCGTTTGAGGCAATTAGGGCACATTTTCCCCTCTTGCCGTGATAACAAATGGCCATTATATCCTTTTTGTCAACCAAACATGGCCATGGATATGGTGCAAGCCCCACTTCCTTGGCTTGAGAGAGAGAGATAGAAAGAGTGAGGGAGATGATAAGATGACACTACCATGGCCTGCATATAGGCCACCTTCAACACTCAGGAGCACTCAGGCCTACTGCTTCATGGTATCCACAACTGATTATTACATTCAAAAAAAGTTTATTATTGATTAGGTTTATTCTAATGTTTCAAGAATGCTTTTACTTTTACTAAATAAAATGCATTCTCATTGGTTAAACTTAATCTTATTTTACTTGTGGAAATACCAACTGTAGCAGTAACACACCCAGGATCTGTTTTCACTATTTGGTTGTCAAGTGGTGATTACACCAGTCCAGCCCTAGTAAACTCACCCAAAGCTCAAATCGTCACCACAACACAGCAGGATTTTCTTTTGTTTGTCTTTTTTTCTTCTGCGTCTCTTCTTTTCAAACGTAGGAAGTGACTTTTCCCCACAGAGCACCACATCTAAACCAGTCTGCCACAAATAAAATGTCTTCTAACGAGGCACCAAATGAAGGCATAACCTTTCACTGGGCATAATTACAAATGAGAGTCCGATCTGGGTGTACCAAAGAGCATCTTTGTCATTGATTTCATTTACTTCTTCTTTTCTTTTTTTTATTCATTCTTTTTTCAGCTTTCTTTTTGTCCAATTTTGTGTGTGTGTGTGTGTGTGTGTGTGTGTGTGTGTATGTGTGTGTGTGTGTCCTTACGAGTGGCGGAGTGCTACATCTAAATTATCTGGGAAAAGTATTCCGGGGAGTTTTGCTGATAGGGAATCCGCGCGGGTGCCTCAGCGCGAGAAGTTAAATGTTTTGAAGGTCGCAGTTTCTCTCATTGATCTCGCAATGTTTGTTAATTACATTGTCACTGATGTTGTGAGAGATAATTAAGCCACTATGTTTATATGCATAATTATGTGCGCTCCACATCAGCCTTTGAAAGACAGCGGTGAGGAAAAGGGGGGGGAGAGACAGAGAAAAAAAAGATTTTTAATTGTGAGCAGCACAGAAACGTGGGGATATTAAATCCCCCAGTTAAAATCAGCAAAGAAGGGGGGGGTTGTGTGTGTGTGTGGTTATGTGTGTGTGTTTGTGTGTGTGCGAGAGAGAGAGAGAGAGAGAGAGGGGGGTGGGTGCTCAGAAGACAAGAGTTGTGACTAATACAGTCTGCTCGTTGCAAGTCTTCAAACAGTTTGTCTTTTGTTGGCGAGATGCAAAGCAGCCCAGGCCCAGTGGAAGCAAAGGTGTTGTGTGTTTCACAAATACACATATTTACTGACAGCCTTTCATGGCCGTGCAAATAAACACTAAATGACTAATTAAAACCACAACCTTCTTTGCTGTTTTCCTGGAAAAAAAAGTTGATTTTCTCAGAAGTGCCTTGGCCCCCATTTCTCTGAGAAAGACCACAGATACTTTAGCTCTACTAATAAACATAAGAAAAAGAAAAAAAAAGACTTAAATTGGGCATAATGCTGGCTTGTTTTAAAAAAAAGTCATATAAAAGAGCTGTAGCAAACACAAAGGTGAGAGAGGGGCAGGCACGGCAGACAAAACCAAATTCTACCTTGTGAAGTTCAGTTCATTTTACTGCATGTCAGGCTCCTTTATCGGTTTTGATAATCTATCTTAGTTTGTACAGGGTTCTGTTTTCAATTTAGCACCATGGGAGTCCCTCAGATAACTCTTCCCAGTCTCAAAGTTCAACAAGTGTGTGAGTGTATGTGTGTGTGTGTGCGCATGTGTATGTACTTGTTTGTGTGTGTGTATATTTGTACTTATATGTGTGTGTGTTAGTGTGTGAATGTGTGTGTGTGTGTGTGTGTGAGAGAGAGTGAGAGAGAGAGAGAGAGAGAGAGAGAGAGAGAGAGAACGAGTGAGAGAGAGAGAAAGTGCCCACAGGTTGTCGCAGATCGGCCTACATGCTCTGTTGTTGCTGCCACTTTACAAAACTGGCACCTCTTATCTTACTGATTATCTCTCAGCTAATGACAGGGACAAACAGCGGATATCTGCTTCTGTCAAGAGCGCACAATTGCATTAAGGTAAATAACCTGCTCTTTGTGGAAAATTTGATATGACAAAAAGAAAAAAAGAAAAAGAGAGAGAGAGACTGGGAGGAAAGTAAAGGAAAGTTCTCATTCAGCCCCTCCCTCTTTTCGTCTTTTACTGTACTATACTCACCATCAGTCTTTCTTTAACCTCTCCCCAACACCTTCACTCCCTGGCCTACTCTATAAGCCTACCTTTCTCTGACTTCTTTATTCAAGTTATCCTCTGCATTTTTCAACCGCTATCTCTTTCAGCTATCTACTGTACACGCTGCACACTTGCTCAGACTTGGGCCGCTCCTGGAATGTAAATATGCCAACTGTCTCCCGGCAGCGGCTCAGCGCAGCACATCCAGGCCGTGTGTCTTGTGTCGCGCACCTGGACAAGTGTGAGTGTCAATGTGCTGGCCTCGAGGCAAAGGTGAAACAGGTCTCGGCACTTAGGGGACGCATGGAGGCTGACCCGAGGCAGCTGCTGGCTGCTGCTGCTGTCCAGTGTGGAATTGGGTTTGCTGGGGGCTAAGTTTAGCAAGCTTAGGGAAAAATCAAAGACTGAAAATGTAATCCTGGGTGTAATGTGAAGCTTAGGCCGGCTTGCCAACTCTCCTCGACTCTCAGCTGCTTGTCTCCCTCTCTCTCGCTTGCACACGCGCACACACACACACACACATACACACACACATATACACATGCACACAAACATGCACTCAATGAACACTGTAAGCCTATTCTAAATATTCATTTCTCTCCACTGTAAACCACAGAAGTTCCTGTTTTCCCAAATGCCTGTCAGTTCTATCTGTCCACAGGGCAAGTGGTGTCAGTGGCTATTCAAGACGTAATTCTAGATTCTCTTTTTCCCTCCCTTTCTCAGCTGGCAGGTTCACTTAAGCCCTTGTGAATCTAGTGCTGTCACTGTTCCCCCTGAGTGCGCACTCCACGCTGTCAAATTGTCCTTGGGATTAAACGTCTGGAAAAGGGCAAAGGTAATACAAAACTATGGCCAACCAAACACAAAGGACTTTAACTGACTTTTCACAGAGAGACCAACAGGGAGAAGGCTCTCTGTTCTTAGTAGAGTGTTGAGTAGACATCGGAGGGCAAAAAAAACTTTTCAGAGGAAGAGAGAGAGAGGGGGAGAGGGAGAAAGAGAGATAAAAGGAGGAAGTGAGGGGATAAAAAGGACGGATACCTGGAGAGGTGAATGGTGCTTGCTGGTTGACCACCTCGCCTGAAGACACATAGGTGTCCTCCTTGTGCGGACCATCTTCTGAATCGTGGTCGTCATGGAAACTGCCATCGTCATGTGAGCCGGGCATGGCGTCGGGGTCATCGCAGTTGTCCTCATCGTCGCTGCAGCCCTTGGGCTGGACCATGTAGACGCCCTCTGGAGGTCTGTCTTCGCCGCCGTTGTTGGCCCGGATCCCCCTCGGCCTGTCACCTCCGCAGCCACTGTCGTCTAGCAGCTCGTCGCCGTATTCGCCGTTGACCCATTTCTCGATGGCCTCCCGGCGCCGCTGGTCTTCTTCCAGGCTCTGGCTCACGCCCTCGGGCAGGAGGTCAGCGTCGGGACGCTCATTCTCGTCGTAGTGCGAGCTGCCGCGCTCGCTGTTGTCCGCCAGGCTCGCGTCACCATCGGCATTCTGGGAGCCGCACTCGCTGGTCACCACCTGTCTGCTAAGCTTGGCACAAATAGCATTGAGTTTTAGGCCACCTTTCCTTTTGGCGGCCATGTTGGGTTTTCCTGAGGTCTTTTCAGTGCATAAAGTCCTTTCAGCTAAAGAGAAAGAGAGAAAGGGAGAGAAATTGAAGGGTTAGATTTGGTTTGTTTCTTTAAGCTCAAGAACAGTGGCACAAGGTTTTCCATTAAAGCTCATCAGACATCATGTATTTAACACATTTTGCATATTATTCAACCATTCTGAATTACATAATTTTCAGAACAACAGCAAAAAGCCAGATGCCTCCACATTCATCTGTTTGATACTACTACATGACTCAGGCCGAGTTGGCACAAATACAGCTAGTTACAGTAAGTTTAACAAAGACAAATCCCAAAACAATGAGCACTGACTTTTCATGTGTTTTGCATATGGGTTAGTCACACCTATCATAGACAGCTTAGTCAGAGTTTCAGAGCAACACAAGCTCAACCACCACACACACACACACACACACACACACACACATGCAATAGAACACTGAAGGGAGAAACCACAGGCCGATGAGAATCAGACCCCCTACCTCACACACAGTGCACCCTGCACAGACATTCTAATCCCTTTTACATGACAGCTAGAATAAAAACACCCTGAAATGTTATATTCTCCTTTACCTAAAGAGGCGCGAGGCCTGCCAGGGGTTGGACTCTGCTTAGCTTTACTCGCTGACAGGCAGGAGAGCAGAGGAGAGGGAGGAGAGAGGAGAGAAAAAGAAAAGAGGAGGAGAAGATAGAAGAGGAGAGAAGAGGGAGAGTGAGGTGGAAATGAGAGGAGGGCGACACTCCAGGGGCTTGAACTGAGTGCTCACACACACACACACACACACACAAAGAACCAGTGCCCATGCGGCCTCAGCGCTGTGTAGCCTTCCTGCTGCTCTAGAGAACTATTCTCTCTCTCTCTCTGTCTTTTCCTCTCCTTTACTCTGTTATTCTCACTTCACACTCTCCTTGGCAGCAAAAAAAAATCACTTTCAGGGCTTCACCATAAAGAGGCTGCTGTGGTTGTATGCATGTGACTGCCTGATCCTGCATCTCTGGCTTCCTGGGCGGTCTGCCTTCAGCTTCACAGATGACCCTGACATGATTGTTACAGCCTCTAGCTGGCCCCTGGCTTGACTGTGCCTAATGACATGGGACTATATCCTGGGATTCTAATGGGACTCCTATATTACTTTACTTTATTTACCAAAATTTTCTTGTAATGTGTATCTAATGGAATAATAGTGGACTACTCACCATCTGAGAGACTGAAAACCTGCCCTAGGCAGTTGGGTTAGCCCCTTGAGCCGTCGGAACTACCCAAGGTTTCTTCCTCTACCATAACAAGTAAAAACAAAAAACGCTGCTAGGGAGTTTTTCCTTGCCCCTGTTGCTCATTGGGCCTCTTGTGTTAAGCGCTTTGTGACATGCCTTTTGTAAAAATGCGCTATATAAATAAAATTGAATTGAATTGAATTGAATATGTGCATGGATAAGGGGTTCAGTTGTATATAGATGTATAAAGCCTTGGAAACTACTAAAAAAACACTTCACACACACACACACACACCTGTGAATTTGACTCTGAGAGAACCTAAAGATGGTAACTCAGTGAGCTTTACCAGATGGTGCTGGTAGGCCTAGGTGGGCAGGAGGCTGGATCACATCTTCTCCCAGACACTATATAATGCTCTTTTATCTGTACCTCATAAACATATATTCTCTCTCTCTCTCTCTCTCTCTCTCTCTCTCTCTCTCTCTCTCTCAGCTTCACCCTCAGCCTCCTCTCAGTGTCCAGATGCGGCCGGCCGCGTTGGATCCCTATCAGCAGCCCGCCAACCCGCCAATCAGCAGCAGGGCTGACGCCAAGTGCAAGTGGACGGGCTCTCCTCCAAGACACCACAGGTAGGCACTTCAGTATGTCATGAATACTTGATGGTGCTGGCAGAGTCCTACTGTGCAGCCCTCTTCCTTCCTCCTCCTCACCTCCATCTCTTACCCACAACATTTGCGTCCCTGTTTAAATTGATCCCCCCCGAGAGAGAGAGTGTGCATGCGTGGGTGTGTGTGAGTCTGAGCATTTGTGTGTGTGTGTGTGTGTGTGTGTGTGAGAGAGAGAGAGAGTCTGAGCATATATGTGTGTATGTGTGTGTGTGTGTGTGTGTGTGTGTGTGTGTGTGTGTGTGTGTGTTGGGAGGGGGGGGGAGTCGCTAGAACCTCTTAAAGAGCAAAGTGATTGGGTGCTGTTGAGTGCCGACTGATTCATTTATTCTGTCCTTATTCTGGGCCTAAAGCGTCCTCTGGGCACGTATGCCTGCTTTAGCACCCCCGATGAAGCCTCCACCCCTCCTGGCATTCCTGCCCCAAGACGGATGCCTTTTTAGGGCAGAAAAGCAGCTGTACCTTGGAGCTTTGTGTTGAGACTCAGGGAGGGAGAAAGATGGCAAGGGAGACAGGAAAAGAAAGGCGAGAGAGAGAGAGAGAGAGAGAGAGAGAGAGAGAGAGAGAGAGAGAGAGAGAGAGAGAGAGAGAGAGAGAGAGAGAGAGAGAGAGAGAGAGAGAGAGAGAAAAAAGACAGGCTTCTCTATGATCCTGTCTCTATCCCTGTGACTTAGCATGCCCACAGAAGCTTAGTGAACTGAGAGACAAGAGAGGATGCACATGCATTAGAGCAAGTCTCCACACAGTGGGATCTTTAGTGGAATTTCTGTGTGGGGACAGGGGGCTATTTTCTGAATATAGCTCATTAGGCTTTCAGTGGAAGACACTCCTTAAAGTTTTCCATGGTGCCTCAAACAAGAGATCAGATCAGATTGGATCAGATGTGGAAACAGTCAAACAGCTACAGTACAGTGCTGTCTATGAAGAAAAGAAAAACAAGCTCATCTTTAAAAAAAAACCTAGTTTAAAAAAGTGCATACAAAGGGCTACAGATGAGCCCCCACAACCCCCCTCCCCCCTGTCTTGATGTGAACCTGATTTTAGACTACTCTGAATGCCTAAATTTACGAGTAGGAAGACGTGTTTGTTCTTCTTGCTCGGCTCCAGCAAAATTAGCTTTCAATATGAACAAATAGCTCCCTTCAAGGTTAGAGTCTAACCTTGCCACATATACAATGCACCCGATGATCCCTGCACATGCTTTCTCAGTTACCGTATTTACACAGTGGACTTCCTCAGCGAAACAATGACTTGCCATTACACAGGTTCCTCAGATGATGGGGGATAAACAGCCAACATAACTGTGTATTTTTGAGCGAGACAATTGTGAGGAGGGGTAAAAAGGTCACAGTGTAGAGGACAGCAATTCAAGGGTGGGGAGGTGGGTAAAAAAAATCAGCTGGAAAAACTATTAGGAAGTGGAAGACATAAATTTTGAAGTATTTTTTCAGAACACCTCTGAAGGAAGATTGAGGTCATTTGGGCGTACCAGCAGAGGTCATTTTTCTGTTTACTGTGCTCAGTATTTCATGGTTTAACTACCCGTTTCCTTTGCATCGCAATCTTGCCTTTCCTTGTAGGAAATGACCCCCCGAGAAGACGTGTCTTTCCATTACAAAAGTATTTATGTGCATTTTTAGCAAACAAACCTCTATACCGCCAGCAGGTCAACATGCGCTGATTGCGGAGGCTAGCGATATGATTGCCAGACAGAAGCGCTGCACACACATTAATGCTCTCAGAGAAGGAAGACAGGAAGGAGGAAGAGGGGAGAGCGAGGGAGGAAGAACGAGAAGAAGCACCCAGGCACTCTAAGCAGCCTGTGAGAGCTTGTTTTAACGCACGGATAAACATCTTGAATATATCTCAATATTTCGCCACGTTGTAAAACAAACACTGGTGACCATTAGTGAACAGTTGACTATGCACACCCCCCCCCCCCCCTCCAAAATTCTTTTAAATAAAAGTAGTAAGTAGACTCTGGTTCCTCATTCTCGTCTGTCCGTCTGCCCTGGCCCTTGCCCCCCACCACTGTCTCCGCCTTGTCCGCCCGTTGTGGCTCACAATGGAGTATCGCTATGGCAACGGTGCTGTTTACCTCCCGCAGTGTGTGTGCATGATAGCACACAATGTGATAAAAATCAGCAGGGACACACATGACGGAGCAGCTCTGCTCCTTTGGGAGCCCTGACTCTCGCTCTCCCTCGCTGGGCCACTCAGCAAACACCAGAAACAGGAGCAAACATAAATATATTAAACAGAAACATATAAAAACAGCAGTCACATAGCAGGTTTGTTCTGTGTGTGTGTGCACTGTGTGCTTCACAACTTCCTGATCGTATCTAATTTTCTTTCTAAATGAGAGAGAGGGTTAAGGAGGGTGTGACTTCATGTCTCTCCTTTTTTCCCTGACTGTTACCTTTTTATTTGAGTTTGGAAAGTTTAAAGAAGACGCAGGCTTTGAAATGCTGATGCGACTAGATGGAACTTGCTTTTCTGGCACTGTTTATCGCGACGCCTGACAAGATTTTTCTGTGGAAACTGTGCAGACCTGTGGCGGCTGTAAAACGCCGGCTTTATATGGGAATGAAAACAGGCACAAAAGGCACCAAAAATGTTTCAAAGACTTTCAAACAAAAATACAATACAGGGAGTGCAGCAGTGCACAGTGGAAAGAGAAAGGTGGAGGAGGGGGGGCAGAGAGAGAGAGATGTCTTTTATCGGCTCCCTCTGAGGCGCACATAAAAGATGTTACTCTCCATGCCTCGGCTCCGAATGAAATAAGTGCAACGTAGCTAATGGTCTAAGTGAGGAAAAAGCTCCCATGAACTCTCTCTGCTCTGATAGAGCTCTTGAAATCCTCTGTGTCTTGTTGTTTAACGCCGAGCTTCTGTTTATGCGCCAGAATGATATCATGCCCAATCAAGTGGTGTTTCAAATCCTAATAATGCTGTTGGAAGTGCATTATTTGCCTGAACGTGCGCTGAATGCAATCACACTGTCACTGGTGCTGAAGGAGGAGGTGGAGGAGGTGGTGATAGGTGGTGGGGGGGGGGTTGTTAATGACTGCTTAAGATTGGCGTGTCCTTTTCTCTGCAGCCCTCAACCAACCCCCCACCCTACTTCTCAGTGATACAGAAGACAGGTTGGCAGACAGACAGGCCAAACGACAACCACAGACTGAGGTCTCTGAGGAACGGGCTCTGCAGAGATAACCAACAGTCTTGATGCCTCTCAGGCACAGTGCTGGCCTGAGCCTGTGCCCGATTGAGAGCTCTAGAAACAAGACAGACGCACCAGTCACAAGAGTTGTTTGTGACAGCGTGTTCGTTTTCGCTTTATATGTTATCCCTATACACTCAACCTCAGGTTTGGTGTGTTAGTTTTAACCATTTCTACTAAAGAAGAAAACCCTGCCATGCTAACAACAACATTGTGATCTGTGATCTAATAAACGCTCAAATCCTCAGGAAGAGTCAACATCTCGGCTGACAAAACCAAACGGCTGAAAGGGCTGACTTGGGGAGTTAACGCTCATATGATGGAGGCCTAGGAGAGAAGCGCACAGCTCTGGAGTGTTCCTGCTTAATTGTCTTGCTGTTTGTGAGATTCCTTCATGAGCTCTGTGTCTGGAGAAAAAGGGCAACTCTGCGACTGTAAAGCTTCGGAAGATTCCCTGATAGGCTCAGCCAGCACTATGCTTTGCCCAGGGCACTGGCACCAGTCTCCAGCCTCAGCCACGGAGGTTCAAAGCCTCCTTCTTAAACATTGATAGGGTGGCCACATGCAAAAACATAATCAATCTACGTGAACACCAAATCACAGACCTACCCTTTAACACCCACCACCACAATACACACATACACACACTTGCATACGGACCCCCTGGTCTGTCTTTAGCACCTGAATTTACTACTTGCAGGAAGTCAGCCTTTCCTCCCACCATCTTTCTCTCTCCCTCCCTCTGTTTCTCTTGTCTCTGTGGCAGGCCCGAGCAGCAGCCAAGGGGAAACCAAGCGGAAGGCAACTGATGGACAAATTCGCCAGCGAAGCCCCAGACCCTGGCAAACTGGCCCCCAGACCCTGGCAAACTGGCCCCCTCCTTCATTTTTATTACACAAGAATAACAATAAGCAGGTCCACGACCCCGCCGACAGACTTTGCGGTATTTCTCTACTTTTTCTCTTTCCCTCTCTCTTTCTTTCTCTATCTCTCTCTCTCTCTCTTCTCCTCCTCGCCACCGTCACCCTCCCTCTGCCCATGCTAAAAAATTTCCATTTTCTGCATGCATATTTAATTGAGTTTTGTCCCAGTGGTGCGGAAATGATTTGTTTTTTGCTCTCTGTTCACTTGACTCCTCTTCGGAGTCGCTAACCCTGATTAAGACGTTGGCGTTAATTTCCCAGCGCACACCTTTTTTTTGTGCATTAATGGTTCTGATCGTCTAATTAAAACTTCTCGGCTCCGCCGCTGATCACAGCCCGCTGCCGCTCCTGACCTGAGACTTTAATTGCCGCGTCAGAAGTGATAATAATAATTTCTAGGTTCTGATGATTAAAAACAATGCCACTGCCAAAAAGGCAGTTTTTTTCTCCCCACGTTCCTCCTACCATTTTCTTTTTTCTTTCCTTTTTTTTGTTCCTGATGGGAAAAAAGTCAGGTAGTTTATGTTGTTGGGGGATATGAAGGAGATGAAGAGTAAAAGAGGGGAGGAGGAGGACAAGGTGAGTGGGAAGCTGTGTGTGTGCGTGTGTCTGTGTGTGTGTGTGTAGAAGGGTGTGTGGGGGTGCACTGAGGGGGAATTAAGAAGAGACCCAGTGACTGGTTGGGGGCGTCAGGCAGGATGGAATTTTCCCAGCATTCCTCAGGGTGTCTGTGGGGAGGAACAGGTTTGTGTAGAGCAGGGCTTTATCCGGGTGTATGGGTGCAATTGCACAGCGCTCACCTCCAACTCAGGAAAGCTTCAGTTTAGTAGGACTTTTCCTGTTCCCTGATTTAAATGCAGGATGGTGTGTATCAAGGGAAAGTTAATAAGGGGCGAAATCAAAGTTAAATTACCCTGTTGGGTTCATCTGGCTTAAGGAACACTCTGTTCTTGCAAAGAACAAAACACCACAGCTACGACATCTAAAAAGTGAGACATTTCATCTCCGTCACACAGGGAACACCCTTCATGTTCTTTAAAGGGTGGTTAAGGTGAAAAGTGTCAAGTGACGCACTGCAGTAAGATATTACTCACAGAAAATGCAATCTGATGTTAGCAAGGGGAAAAAAACAACAGGAATGTGAGAGCTGTTCAGTTGGGTGTTCCTGGGACAATGCCACACATTCCATCTCTACACACACACACACAAACACACACCCATGATCACTCTCTGTTATTTTTTTTATCTGATTGATTCAAATGGATTTTTTTACATTCCATTAATCTTTTAGTGTGTGGAAATGTATCACAGCAAAACAATTACACCCAAAATATCACAAAACATTTTTTGAACCACAAAAACGAACACACCCATACACCTTGACATATTATTCTATTCCTCCACCCCTTAAAAACACACCTATGACAGGAAACTAGCTAAAATAAAACACACACAGGCACACTGTATCCATAGATACACGTATACACGCACACACACACACACACACACACACACACACACACACACACAAACACACACACTCGCAAATCTGTTTTATTATTAATCAGTTGGTTGAACATCTGCCTGCTCGCACTCTCCGTGTGCTTCTTTTGTATCAATAAAGCACTTATTGCTTTTAGCGGCGAAGGTGACCTTGCACACTTGCGTGCTGTCTTTGGGGCGACCTTGGAGGATCCACTTCTCTGGCCATGCTCAAACCGACAGAGAGAGAGAGAGAGAGAGAGAGGCCTTCAGCCAAGTGAAACTGACGCAAAAACAAAAACAAGCCTGCCACGACACAAGAGAGGAAAGACACAGACATCACACACTCACACACACACATACAAACATATGCACAGTGCCGGGACAATGGACCGTAAACATACACACAATGCATATTTTAAGGGAGAGGAAATTCATTGATTTGTGTGTGTGTGTGCAGTTTGACAGGATAGTCTGTCTGACCAGCACAACATGCAAGAGCACTGAGTGTTTGTCTTTTTTTTTTTGTTGTTTACTGTGAGCAATTATAATTTTCCACCCACAGTAAAGTAGACCGCCTTGTTCGCTTATCAGCCGTGGGAGACAGACAACTGTGTGTGTGTGTGTGTGTATGTGTGTGTGTGTGTGTGTGTGTGTGCATGACGAGAGGCGCTCTGACAGGCGGAGAACCTTTGCAAAACCGACTTTCGCACTGGTAGCCGCTGACGAGCCATTCCTTTTTTTTTATGTGAGTTGATGAGCAAACAAGTCATCTTTCTGTTTTTTCTAACTCTTCCGAATTACCCCGTTGGTCAGGGTTGGAAATGTCTTACGTGTGCGTCCACCAGCCATTAATGAAGACTACACATCCAGTCATAGATTAGTATGGGAAGACACAAACAAAGACAGAGAGAGAGAGAAAGAGAGAGACAGAGAGAGGGGTGGGGTGCTTATGACAGAGAGAGAGGGGGGAGGCGTGCTTATGAGAGAGAGAGAGAGAGAGAGAGAGAGAGAGAGAGCGTATGCGTATGAGAGAGAGACAGAGAGAACGAGAGAGAGAGGGGGGGGGGGCTTGTGGGGGGGGGGGGGGGGGGGGGGAGCAGGAGAGAAAGACAGAGGAGTGGGGGTGCTTATGCGCAGGCTGGCAGTGTTGGCACTGGGCAGGCATGGCAGGGGGCACCCTGCCTGGCAGCAGCCAGAGGGGATCAGTCGCAGATCTGTGTTGGCAGAGCGCAAAGGGTTAATGACAGGGCTGCCACAAACAAGACACAGGGGAGGGAGAGAGACAGAGCAGGTAGCAGACAGAGAAAGAGAGAGCGAGAAGGAAAGATAGAGAAAGACAAAAAAAGCTAAGAGATACAGAGCAGCCTACCTCGATTGTTGCATTGCTGGTACATATACTAAGGTGTGTATGTGTGTGTGTGTAAAAGCTGATAGTTTCACAAGCTCCTGTCTTTCTGTCGCCCTTTAACTATGGGTACTTGTGTGTTTAATTTTACAGCTCTGCACCTACTGTACTAAGCAATCCCCTCTGCTTCTCCTTAAGAGTGGCCTGTTTGTGTGTTAGCAGGTGTGTGTGTGTGTGTGTGTGTGTGTGTGTGTGTGTGTGCGAGCATATACAGTACGTGTATTCTTGACACTGCCACTCAATGAGAACCGTCACTTAATGACAACACACACTCCACCTGTCCCCTCATGCTGCCACGGCAACCAGACCACCACCCGCCCCAATCCCAAGCCCCGTCTAAACAGGAAGCAATGGGAATAGAGACGGCAGCGGTGGTGATGGTGGTGTTGGGTGGGGGGGTCTACTCTTCCTGTGGCCGGTAGGCTTGTGAACATTAGCTTAACCTTGCAATGAAGCTCTGTCAGGCCAGATAATGTCAATCAGCACAAAAGCCCTCTCGGATAACCTCAATGTGAAACCTAAAAAGCAGGGCTGTTTAGATGTTTGGACATGTCCCCCTTTCATCAGCATATGAATTACATTAAAGTGAGATGAGTTGTGGCATTTCTTTAACAAGACTCTTAAGACATGTTGACAGGCTATAAGGCAGTTTGCAGGAGAATTAAATAAATAAAGGGGGCGCGGCCGACAAACCGCCTTGTTTAAGAGGATGTTTGTTTGACGGGCAAAATGTCTCAGTAAAAGAGGGCGCGAGGAAGAGAGAAAAGAGAGAGAGAGAAAAAAAAGGGATGGAGAGTGAGGCACAAGGAGAGAGAGAAAACAGAAGAGTTGGCCTATGCTTGGAAACAGCCCCAGCACCCGGGGAATGCTTAATTGATTTCCAAGGTTACGTCTTAAATTTCTTTTTCAGATACAACGGGGCTTGTGAGCATTCAATGTTTTTAAAGCAATTTCCTCAAAATCTGCTCAGCCTTTTTTTATTGTTCACTGCAGATCCTTGCACCCTTCTCCTTCAAATGACAGGAAGAGGTGACATTAGGGGTGGGGTGGGGTGGGGTGGGGGGGGGGGGTAAGAAAAAAAACATTTCCAGACAGGACGCTGTGCTGACAACATCGATCCCAGACCACCATTAAAACATTTGCTCTGCTTCACAGACTTTCTCCATTTTTTTCCCTCCCTTCGTGTCTCTATCTCTCACACACTTTTTCTCTATCCCCCTCTCTCTCTCTGTTTTATGTGCGTAGCAATGACTCGCAGGTGTCCCCTAAATGCCTCTCGCTACAGGTAGAGTCAGGCCTAAGGATTCTATATGACCTCTACTTGCCCTTTTGAAAAAAAAAACCCTTCACTAGAATTTCACTATTCATTTCACACAAGACCGTAAGGTCGGTTCTTCCCCTTAGTATGCTGTTATTTAATCTGCTCTGGACTCTAGTCAATGAAGGACAATGGGGAGGTTACGCAGGTTATGCAAAGAGAAGGCCCAAGCCCTGCACTATAGGTGTGACAGGCACTGCAGACTGTGAGACTGTGACTGTGTGTGTGTGTGTGTGTGTGTGGACAGGAGCATCTCTCCCTTTATAAGCTCTACATCTGTATCTGCATGCCCCCCCCCCCCCCCATCCTGAAGGTCAAAGGTCATCTCATCTCTGTCAACTTAAGCTCTGTTTATTCAGACATTGCTGACATACACAATTCAATATATGCACACACACATACTGTACAGTATGTATACATACATACACACACACACACAAATACAGAAGCACTTGTAACAAAAGTACGTACATAACCCAAATGTCCTCAACTAAACACACCACAAACAATGTAACTGACAGAAAAACAGAAGTGTTGGTGGCTTTATCACAAAGGACATATTTTTTTCATATTTCAGACCCTGATACATTTCTTTTTCTCTGTTCCTGCTCGAGAATCTAAATAGTTGCCTTCTTTGAAACCAGGGCTGTTCGAGCGAAGCTGACAAAAAAGAGAGGTACTTTACAGAAAGTGTGTGCTATTTTGGTCCGACAAACACAAAAGGAAGTGTTGCTGGCTGACTCAAACAAAGAATTTGCTTTTGATAAAACCACAACTGCTACTTGTATATTCTACACCAAAACTGTTTGTTTCCTGGTTTTTTTTAGAAGTGACATACCCTCAAAAGGAAGCGACAAACAAGGCTGCATTGCACAATTGTTGACTGCAAGCAGAGAGAGACTCATGATCTACTGGGGTGACACCATTTTGATTGCAAAGATCGTTTTTAAGCACTAGCAATACAACATAAGCATACTAATAAAACCACCCTTAAAAGGCAAACTAAGCATGCCTGGCTTGATCCCTCCAGACCTGCACAGGTTAGATTGTGGAGGCATTTGCATTCCCCTTATTATTATTTTAAAGTGAAAACGGATACTCTGTTGAAGTGCAAATCTGCTGAATTACTGTAGCAGATTGCCGCTATTAATTATTAACGGCAATTTTATAAATATTCAGGTCCGCCATGCATCTAATAATGAGCGCTTTAGAGAAGGTTACTTCCCGTGCGCATCCTAATGTGTCAGAAATATCACTTTTAATCACGACAATGTCAGGACCAGCATCTGAACTCTAAAAATATGACTGCAGCATAGGCCATGCCAGCTTTCTCTCTCACCCTCTCGCTTACTATCTCTCTCACTCTCTTTGCTCTCTTTTCTATTGCACATTTCTTTTCCAGTCGAATGCTGTGGATCACACTTTTTTTTTTTTTTTACCTTAACTTGACACCTTGTCTGTGTCATATGAACATAAAAAGGTGGGAGGATTGGGAGGGCCAAAAACATGTAAAAAAATAAATAAGCAAATGTGGTTTGGTTTGCACATTATTACTGTGATAATCTGAGAAGGAGCGAAGGGGCTCCATCGACAAGCGTTGTACCTTCTGGACACACCTAGTCCCAGCGCTAGCATCAGCATATGGCTCACTGCATATTCATACACCGCTGTCGGTGCTTTGCCAATGCTTAAACAGTACTTCAGAAAGTTCAAAACACAACACACACAAAAAAAAACAAAGAGGAAGAAGTGAGGCAGAGTGAGAAAGTTCTCAACTCTACTTCTCTTCTCCCATGTTCTCTCTCCCCCTCTCCCTCTCTTACTCTCTTTCTTTTCTTGTCCTTTTCTCCTTTCTTTTGTGTTTAAGATGAGTATGGGTGCTGAAGGCTTCTCCCAGGGCAGGCTGTATTACAGAGGCAGGGACGTAGGCTTCGATGAGCATCTCACGACAGGAGTGAGAAAAGAAGGGAGCGGGGGAGGGAGGGATATGGATGGAGGGATAGCGGGGAGGGTGAGAGGATGTGTTGGGACGCTGCTGAGGTAAACTGTGTTGTCAGGTGGGCTTGACGGCCTCTCTCCGGCAGGGTAAATATGGTGGGCAGTCTTGCCTGCTCCCCCCGCCCCCCACACACACACACACACACACCGCCCCCCTCCTGTACCCCTCCACCCCTTCGCAGCCAAAGGCAGGAGCAATGTGGAGATTAAGACTGTCAGAGCTGCAACGCAACCCCTTCATTATCCCGACGCGAGGCCCGCCACTCACTGCCTCACTGTCCTCCGCCGCCACTGCACAGGGGTAGCAATTACTAAACCAACATCTTTTCTTTCTCTCTTTCTTTTTCTCTCTTATTCCCTCTCTTCCTATTTTGTCCTCCTCTCTGGTTTTTTTCTACCTCTCTCTCTTTCTTTCTTTTATTGTTGTTCTTGCTCCCTGTAAGTTACAGTATCTTCTCTGTTTTCTTGCTTGTGTGTGTGTGCTCTTGACTGTTTGTGAGTGCAATGCCAATACTGTGCCAGGCGGCACACTGCAGTTGATAGCTTGCCAACAATGGTGCCACTGCTCTCCAGAGTGTGTGTGTGTGTGTGTGTATGTGTGTGTGTGTGTGTCTGTGTCTGAGAGTTTTTGTGTGTGCACGCGTGTTTGTAGTTGGTTTTGAGTGTGTGTGTGTGTGTGTGTGTGTGTGTGTGCGTGTGCATGCTGTATTAAGTGGCGCTTTATCAAATTAGTTTGGTACCCAGCTGATGCGCAATAAAGCTAGCGTCGAGCCCCCACTGCTTCCAAGACATCCATCCTCTGAACCGCCGCCAAGCCCGGGAGCTGGCATCGCCCGGGGCAACCAGGCAACACGTCACCCCACTGATCAGCTTAACACTGCACGACCAATAAACAAATATTAACACACAGAGCCCCATAGCCACACTAAGCTAGTTAGGGCCCAAAATATAGCACACACACACACATACATACACAAAATGTTTTTTGCCTTCTGCACTGATCAACTGGTAGCAAAGAAAGAAAAGCTCGGGTATAAAAAGTAAAGTGCAAAGTGTGTCTTCAAATGCACAGGGAGATGAAACAAAGTGTCGCAGGTGACGCTACCTCACACTGGCACATTGCTTATTTGTTTTCTTTTCTTCCTCTTGGCTCTCCTGTGCTCCGGCGCTTTTGTTTTTACGGGGTGTCTTTATCAAAAGTGATGGCGTGCTCCCGCATATTTTCTGTAACGTCACCCTCTCCGAGGCGTGTTCTCCTCCCGCTTGCCGTCGGAGAGCGGCACTCATAAAATTGGAGGAGATTTGATGGTGAGATCAAAAAGCGGGAAGACGGACAGAGCCGCACAAACAGAAGAGTGCGGTGTTCACCATCCTGTGTGCTCTGTGCTAACGGGTGACTATAATTCCTCCAAGCATGAGTTGTTTTTTTTTCCTTTTAGCACAAATGCACAAAATGGCAGTATGGGGGTTGCGGTAAGGAGGTGAGAGGTTGAAAGCTGACAAAGGTGGAGAATTGTGGGGGTGATTTAATGTATGTGTGTATTTTAAAGGTGGGGGTTAGGGTTGAGATGCATGGAATGTGTGTATTTGACATAAAAAGTGTGTGGGGGGGTGCTATGGCTGGTGTGTGTGTGTGTGTGTGTGTGTGTGTGTGTGTGCTGAGGGTTGGTGCCTGCTGGGGGGGAGGTGGAGGTGGTGGAGGTTCTGACTTCAGAGGGCTTCAGCTGCTGGAGGAGCTGTCAGGCAGCGAGCTCTGCGAGTGCTGGCCGTTGGGAACGGCTCCTTCAGGAACAGAAGGCGCCAGCAGGCGGGATCACAACCAATTGGGCCGGCCCGCCTAGAGCGACTGTCTCCTCCGGGCTAAGCATGAACACTGAGATCAGAAAGCCGAAAACCCCAACCCTCCCTCCCTCCCTCCCTCCCACCCGCCCGCCCGCCCCTGGGCCCGGCCGGCTGGATGGCTGGCTGAAGCCGTACTGTACCTCCACACTTTCCAGCTGCCAGCGCCGGAGCCCCGTGATCGGCTTTGGCCCCATCACCTGTGCCAGATCATCTGCATCTGCCGCTCCCCACTGCCTCCTCATGCATCAGATCACCTCCCCTCTGCTCCCCCTCTCCTTCCTAATGCACATCAGCTCTCCTTCCGCTCTCCACTGATTATTAATGACACAGTTTTTTTTTTTCATCTGCAGAAAAGACACACTGCCGAAAGGCTTTTCACCGATGACGACGAAAAAACAAACACCCACAAGGGCTCCCCACCAGAGGGGAGAGAGAGAGAGAGAGAGAGAGAGAGGGGGTGTGGGTGGAGGGTGTGTGTGTGGGTGTCTGCTGTTGATGCTGCCTCTGCTGCTGGCAATGCCACAACTTTGCTTGCACAGCCCCAGACTCCAACAGGTGTCGGTTGGGCGTGGGTACACCATCTTGTCTTTCACACCGACGTCTTTATTAAGAACTGAGAGAAATAAACGCCAAAACATCTCCCACAGAGAGAAAACAAGAGCAGTAGTAGTAGTATTAACACAAGTAGTAGCGGTAGCACGATCACTAGTAGTAGTAGTAGCACTAATGGCATAAGCAGAGCACTCTTTCTGCTACAGCACCTGTCATTTGTCACACGTCAAAAAAAAAACAAAAAAATAGAACAGGGTGCCTGGGTGTGCACCTCACACTCTCTCAACACTGAGCCCAGAGTAACAGTCTGCATGAGCACCTGAGTAGAGCTGGATTCTTCTCTCTGTATGACAAAAAAATTGAAAAGTAGGGAACTGGAATGGCAAACCCCCCACCCCTCTTTCTTTCTGTCCCTATGCCCCCCCATCTCTCTTTCTCTCTGTCTCTGTGACTACCTCCATTCTCTCTCTCTCTCTCTCTCTCTCTCTCTCTCTCTCTGCTACTTGAGTTAGCCAGAGCGTTAGCCAGATGAGTTATGGCTGGATGGCTGCTGGGGAAACGTTGTATTTATGGGGGAACTGAGTGAGTGTTAAGTCCCCGCTAAGAAATAAAGTCGTCCCTGAGCGAACTGGGGGAAACATTTCACTCAGTCTAAAAGGTGGCTCAAGGAAAAAAAAAAACAAGAGCAATTTCTCTTCCAGTGGACACACTATTCTTTATTTCATGGTTGTGGAAAAAAAATAAAACAAATAAATAAAAAATAAAATAAAATGGGGGTGGGGGGCTAGCATAAATCCTTGAACCATATTTCAATGGCGGCTGAAGATTCTCAAGGTAAATATGGGCGGAAGATGTGCGAGATAAAGACTGGGAAGAGTCTGATTCCTCTAAAATTGCATGGCTGTTTTGGTGGGATTTCCAGACACAGCTTGCCAAGACACAGACTTGTTACTGGATTATTCGAACTCAAAGGCTTTGGCGCGACATGATCCCTAATGTCGGCAAGAAATTGAAAATATACCCAGTTAATTTCAATTAAATTGAACCTGAAAAGCAACCCGAAAGCACCAAGCTAGCAACACTGTGTGTTTGTATGTGTGTGAGAGAGAGAGAGAGAAAGAGAGGTAGAGTTCTTCCCCTGCCTTGGTATAAACGAATGCCTGAGGCCTGGACTCCCACCCTCCCCCAACAACCCCCACCCACCCTTGTCAGTTCTCAGCCCTCTCTTGCTCACTTGCACAGTAATCACAATTATTACTTAAAAAGGCTCTATTTCTGCATTAACTTAAAAGGTCTATATCTTTGCCTTTTCCCCCCTTAGAGTCCGCACGACACAGCACGGCCTCACTTACCCTGAGTATCTCAATAAATCAGCACTTACTGTTAACATGTTCTCCACAATTCAGACATCAATCTCCCACCAACTCTGAGTGAATACTGGGGTGGCCTAGAGGGGGAGGGGGGGGTGTATCTGCTCAGGAAAGAGTATCAAAAAAAATTTCCCCAACAAACCAGTAGCATGAGTATGGACACACACCACACACACACACACACACACACACACACACACACACCTGTAACCTCTCCTACTGGGAAATGCGGAAGTGGTATCACCATGGGCACACAGGCCAAATTCAAACGTGACCTTGCTCTCCACTCTAGAGCACCGATTCCAGCCGCTAATAACACAAATCAACAGCCTAGCACTGCCAAAAAAGACCAGAGAAAGAGAGAGTGGAGGGAGAGAAATAGAAAAAAAAGAAGAAAAACACAATGAAAGATGATAAGACAGAAGAAAATAAAAAGACAGATGAAGACAAAGGATGAGCTTAGTTCTGTGTCTTAGGCCTCAGTGTTCCTGGGCCCTGGATGATTGTCTGAGTTAAGCTTCCACTCTGACTGTAGGCAACACCAGTAGAGGGGCCACATGCAAATCTGTGTTTAGGTTCCCCCGACACCGTATTTATTTAACATAAAAACGAGGGGGGGAAATCTAATTGAAGGGGAGCTGAATTAGTCTTAAACAGAACCCATCTTCCAAACAGACCAGGCCATCAGAGCTCTACTGTGTTTACCTCAGCACCAGTGGAAAATCCTTCAGTTGACAAACCCTTCCTAAGAAACATCTGCATCTGAACATAACCTTGCAAAAATCACTCTGTCTTCCTCTCTCCCTCCCTCTCCCTCCTTCTCTCTCCCCTCTCTCTCTCTCTCTCTCTCCTGCTCGCTCTATGAATGGTAGAAGCCTCCGGCAAACAATGATGAGTGTTTTGAGTATTTTCTCTTTTCTTCGTTCTTGTTTCTTTTCTCACGAGGTTCTTCGGTTGGTTGTGTAATTGTTGATTAGGGTAATATTTGAGATGGAGAAAACGTTATTGGCACAGCGATGATGAACGCAAGAGTGTTCATAATGTTTGATCTGATATTTCTGTACCTGTGAAATGCATGCATTAAAATAAACCGCAGCAAAGCAATAAAGTCTACATCACTCCACTCCAAAGTTCAGGAAATATGGAGTATAAACAGTATATGTGTAACAGTCTTTAAAACAACAGGAAAAGAAAAATGTCCTTACAGACATCAAACACCCCCCCTTCCCCCATCCGCCCCGCTGAAACTCACTCACTCACTTACATACCCATGAGTACACCCACAAACTCACCCAGCCACCTTTGCTCCACAGTAGCCCTGCCTCCGCAAGTGGCACCCACTTTCACCCAGTGCCCCCCCCCCCCCCCCCCCCACAGACACACACCTTACCTGGCATGACAGCGGCCTCCATGCTCTGTCTCACCTCTGCCTGCCGCTTTGAAGAAACCCTCTCTACAAAGCACGGCATTTTCCCCTTCGCCCTCTCTCTACCTCTCTCTCTCTCCCTCTCTCTTGTTCCCGAATGACTCTTACTGCCTGGGCTGTTCACTCTGACACTCACTCACACACCAACACACACGCTGACACACACACTTGACTCCCCTCTTCCTCTCTCTCTTTCTCCTGTTCTGTCCCACTCACCCTCTCCTTCTCTCACCCACTCTGTCTCCCACCCCCTCCCTCCCTCTCTTCTTCTCTCCCTCCCTCTCTCTCTCTCTCTCTCTCTCTCGCAGCACAGATGTCAAGGCTGTGCGTGTTTACCCACTTAACCAGTAGGGGTCCTTCACCACCCTCTGCTCTCCACAGCCGTGGTGGAAAAAACAGGGATAGAAAGAAAGAGAGAGGGAGAAAGAGAGCGATAGAGGAAAGAAAGAGATGGATAGATATAGAGGAAGAGAGAGAGAAAAAAAGTAAGAGAAAGGAAGAGATAGAGAGAGGCCATATAAGTATCTCTCTGGTGGCCGAGGCTGCAAGCCTGTGGCTTCCAGAGGAAGGGGAGGGAGTCAGGGATCTGTGCACAGAGAGCTGCGATTGAGTTACTTACACACACACACTCACACACACACACACACACACACACACACACACCACTAACTGATAGCTGTAACAGCAACAGATCAGGAGAGACACAGGGCAGCATAGCGTGGTACAGAAACAACATGACAGTACCTGACACTGATAACTTGCCAATCACCATATCCCCCACCCTCTCTCTCTCTCTCTCTCCCCCTCTCTCCCTCCCTCCCTTTACTGTTTTTTACTCACTTCTGCACACTCCAAGTCTTGTGCCGCCAACTCTCCCCAAGTAGGGACTGCCTCCTTACAGTCCTCTTTCATTGACCCTGTGCTCTCCAAGACAGAAGGACAGAAAGAGGCGAAAGAGGGCCCTTAGAAGCCTTTGGCATGACTGTGCCAGAATGGCCGACCCTCAGCTAGTCTTTGACCGGGAATTTGTACCTTCTCTCCTACTTGTGGGACACTTTTTCACATCAGGATATCAGTGCTTAGGCTACTGCTTGCATGCCTGTAGAATGGCCAAATATTCTAAGTAGTGTGAAGTCTCTCTCTCTCTCTCTCTCTCTCTTTCTCTCTCTCTCTCTCCTTCTTTCTCTCTTTCACGTGTTATTCAGACCAGGGGAATTTCAGACGAAGCTTCAAATTAATATCACACAGTAGACGTGTCAGGACAGCGTATTAATGTTAAGTGGAAGGTTTCAAAGGTTTAGCCAGACAGACCATCAGTCATCTGATAGGCGTGGCTGCAATTAAGGCAGGTGAATAAGGTGGCCAGTAATGACAGGGGCCAGGAGCCACACACATGCTTGGCCAGGATCTCTTGCCTTCTGCTCTATGGTGTGTGTGTGTGTGTGTGTGTGTGTGTGTGTGTGTGTGTGTGTGTGTG